>JASAND010013674.1:0-22171 GCA_030248195.1 Trissonchulus latispiculum
GAATATGTAAAATGCAGCAGAGACATGCACGAATTTTTGGGTCCCGGCCCGTGAAATGTTTCAGCCCGATCGGCCCGGCCCGGCAAATTTGTCATTTTTCAGAAAGTGCAAAATTTAAAAAATTCTAATTTATTATTGAAATTCAGTTTGAGGTTTCTATGTTGTAATCGCAAAAATTGCGTCAATGAATTGAGAGATTTGACATTAGTTTATGTTTTGAACCACAGGGTTGTCCTGGACAATATCTGAAATGATAATTGGACCTTTTCACGAATCAAAAAATGAGCATAACCACACTGACACTGATTATATACTGATTGTACAGGCAACCTTAAAATTTGAAGGATATCCAGCATTCATTTAGCAATTTAATCAACTATTTAACTTATATAAACAGAATACACAGTAACATGATCAAGAAGCACAAAAATCATTCAATGTAAAGATTTGAGTTATTTTTCTTAAGTAAAATTTCGAAAAAAATCAGAGCAGACCGGAAACTCGTCCCGCGGCCCGGAATGGCCCGTGATCTTTGGCCGTCGGCCCGCGGGCCGTAATGCAGGCCTCTACTTAGTAGAGTCTACTAGACAGCAGACTTGCATGATGCATGATGTAAAAACCAGACTCGGGGGATCTTTTCAGGATAACCCCCCAGGCCCAGATTCCGCAAAACTTTACCAAATGAACTGAAATTTGGTATGGGCATGTTTTCGACCACGCTGAGTTCAAATATCGCTAAATTTTTCGATTTCGCGAAACTTGATTTTTTAGATTCGTAAGGGGGGACCAAGGGGAACCGAACAATTTTTTGTCTTCGATTTTGCTGAAAAGTTGTATTCCGGGGTTGTCGAGGTTGCAGTACAAGAATCTGAAATCCGTTTTTCGATTCAGCTTTTCGTTTGCTCAGTATAACTTACATCTTAAGCTTAAAGCTTTAGCTTATACTGAGCTAACAAAAAGCTGTATCTAAAAACGGACTTCAGATTCGTGTTCTGTGACCTCGAAAACCCCGGAATACAACTTTTCAGCAAAATCGAAGACAAAAATGTTTCGGTTCCCCTTGGTCCCCCCTTACGAATCGAAAAAATCGAATTTCGCGAAATCGAAAACTTTAGCGATATCTGAAATCAGCGTGGTCGTAAACATATCCATACCAAATTTCAGCTCATTTGGTCAAGTTTTGCGGAATCTGGGCCTGGGGGGTTATCCTGAAAAGATCCGACTCGGGAATGAAATGCAGACTCAGGCTCAAGTATAAAAAGGCCACCTGTCAGGCAGGGGCGCATCCAGGATTTGGAAAGGGAGAGGAATTAACTTGACCAAATTTATTTTTGTCACAAAACGAACTAATTTTACTGCGTTGCAACAACTGCGGCATAGCGACTCAAAAAGTAGCAAGCATTGGCATTGATTCTGCATCTTTTACTCAGGTCGCTGCAAAGACTTATGACTTCTAACTAGTGATGGGCACTGGATATCTGGATATCCGGATAATATCCGACTTGAGAAAATGTCCGAGTATCCGTTTACATTTTAGACAAAATTGTAAAAAATTATTTGAGAAATTTTTCACGAAAATTTCAAAATTTTAAAAATATATATATACTTTTCGAAAATTTATCTGAAAATGTTGTTGAAACTAAAGTTGTAGCTTGGCTGTATGATGGCTTGCCACAGTGTACCGAAAAAATGACATTACAAGAGATTATTACATTATCCTATTACATTATTATGACATTAACTGTGAAAACTGAAAAATTGTCTTTAACTGAAATTTTGAATAGGCGGACAACCGGATTTCCGTTAACGCAGGCGGATATCCGGATATGAAAGAATACCCGGTGCCCATCGCTAGTTCTAAACGATTAAGCTATTTTTGCATTCTGGACTTTTTTAGTGGGGGGGGTGGGGGGCGCCCCCCCCCCACTTTTTGGGTCCCCCCCCCACTCGACCCCTCCCCCCCCCCCCACTCGGCCCCACCCCCACTTTTTTGGGCTCCCCCCCCACTCACCAAAAGGTGCCCAGAAAATGCCAAATTTTAAGGATTTTTGGTCAAAATTTTCAAAAATTTTCCGGCATTGCCCGAATTTTTTCTCAAAAATCGTCTATTTTGGTACTCAAACTCGATTTTTGAGCACTTTTTAGCATAGTTGTAGCAGTATATGTAGAAAACAGTCTATTTTCACTGCATTTTTAGCGATTTTAGACCACTTTGGATTCCCCCCACTTTTGGGTTCCCCCCCACTCTCCCCACCCCCACTTTTTTTCGCCTAGAAAAAGCCCAGGCATTCCAACTTCACTCCAACTCAACATAATTCCAAGTTTGGTCAAAAAATGTCAAAAATTTAAAACATTTATACGACTTTCCAAATTTTATCAATGTGAAGGATCGGGGTCTAACCACAGGGGCTGGCGCCCAGGGCCCATGCTGATGCTGAACATATATATAATATCTTAAACTGATACGCACGTATATCAAAATAAAGTAAACACCCGTATAACTTACGAACGACGGTTTCAATGAAGACATTTTGTTCACAAATAAAATGTACTTATCTACGTGTCGTACGTATCCGTACGAACGTAGGCTATCGTATACGTACATACATGGATATAATGTTGAAGTATATATGTATATGCAAACAAAATGAACTAAACTACAGATATAAATAAAAATACGTATATACGTATATCAAATACGCGAATATATTGCACAGAAAGGCACGCGCACTGACTATATATCCGCATACGAACACGCGTTCGTATCTCTGTCTGCATTATATATATACGAATATATATTTAATGTGCCAACATACGTATAAAGCGGGTATATATAATACGTGTAAAGTATCCAGACGCGCTCTCGTCTCTCCAGAAACGCCATCCAATGGTTCAGAATAGAACAGAAGGCACATGTCGTCTGCTGTTAATAATTTAAAAGAAATTTAGATGACCATTTGGCATCATTACAATCAAAAGGAGAAATGCATGTGATGAGGGCGAACCGGTGCAGAGAGAGAGAGAGAGAGAGAGAGAGAGATGGAGACGCGCAGAGACAGACACCACACACACATGGACTGGAACTGAAGACAAGCACTCGATTCCACGCACACACACCCACTCTCATTAACACATATAAATGTCACATTTTCTTCAGAGATCATACACCAACATTATATATATTATACACTTTTTAAACAACAAAACATTACACATGCATGCGTTGCCCATGTGTGTCTGTATATTATGCTGGGTTTTCTCTAGGCCAAAAAAAGTGGGGGGAAGACCAAAAGTGGGGGCGGGTGGGAATAAAATGAGCTAAAATGCTAAAAATACCGTAAAAATTACGTGTTTTCTACATACACTGCTACAACTAAGCTCGAAAGTGCTCAAAAATCAAGTTTTCGTACCAAAATAGACGATTTTTGACAAAAAAATTCCGGCGAAGCCGAAAAAATTTTGAAGATTTTGACCAAAAATCCTTAAAATTTGGCATTTTCTGGGCACCTGATTGTGAGTGGGGGAAGCCCAAAAAAAGGTGGGGGTGGACTCAAAAAATGGGGGTGGAATAAAATAAAATAAAAAATCCCCCCCACCCCCCCCCCACTAAAGAAAACCCAGTTATGTAGAGGCTGGGTTTCTTTTAGGTCAAAAATTGGGGTGGAGCGCTCCCACCCCCACTAGTGGGGGGGGGGGATAAAATGTGTAAACAGTAAAAACAGCCTGTTTTCTACATATAACGTATAGTCAAGCGGGAAAAAACCCACTTTTTCTTGGACCAGAACTTTCGACTGGTTTGGGTTAGCACGACTTTGATACTATATTTAATTAGGGTTTGCCCTCAGCTTTCGAATGAGGTATAGTTTGTCTCCCTAGACCCTGCCGTTATGGAGAAATTAAAGTTTTCCGTGTCGGGAAAAAACCCAATGCGGGAAAAAAAACCCAACGGCGGGAAAAAACCCACCCGGATTTTTTGCTGGAAGCGTGCCAGAACAATTTTGACGGTGCCATTCGAAATAGCGGGTTGTTTTTAGTAGGTCTACATCGAAAAATACCAACATTTTTGAAAATTTTCAGAAAAAATTGAATTTTGAAAATTTTGTATGTTTAACACGTAAACATAGGCAAATTTTGGAAATTTTTAAAAATTGTTTATTTTTGGCAATTTAAGCATCCTATCGTGTAGAAAACGTGTTTTTCCTGTATTTAGAGCCAAATTAGACCCATTTTAAGGCAAAAATAAGCATTTTTGGCCAAAATTGAAATTTTGGCTTGAAATGGCACCATGTCCGATTTAGACCCCCTGGACAAGGCCGCACCCAGGGGGGGGGTTCAAGGGGTCTAGACCCCCCCTTTTGGGAAAACAAAATGGAAAATTTTTGCTATTTTTGTGGCAAAAACAACTACTTTTAAAAAATTTTCGCGCCTTCGGCGCGATAATTCGCTTTTTGCAAGAAATTAAAGTCCAATGTACTGTTTTTGGGCAAAAATGCAAAAATTCTTCAACTTCTGGGGGGCTCCGCCCCCCCAGACCCCCCCTTGCGTTTTACCTTGGACGCCCCCCTTTTCAAAATCCTGGGTGCGGGCCTGCCCCTGGACCACCCATAACAGAACGAACCCGGGTAAAACCTATACCAATTTAATCTATAGGCTCTATTAAACAAATGTATGTATTAGTTTGACCTTTCCTGTTAACGGTTAGAAAAATATTCAATTTTGAAAAGTGGGTTTTTTCCCGCCGATGGGTTTTTTTCCCGCCAACTCTAGGTCACCCCCAGGTCGCGCCGGAGGGGTTAGAGCAGTGTGGCATATATCATCATGAAGCCCAACAGATGGCCTACACATACATACTATCCGCTTTGGTCTAGGTCTTTCCAGTAGTTCAGGGTGGTCAGCCAAAGTTTGCCAAATTTCGGCACTTGGACGGACCAAAATTTTCGAAAATTTCAAAGTCCCAAAAAATTTGCAGGGAAGCAGTGGGAACAACAATAAGGCAGCCTCTAGGGTTATTTTTGACGCTCTTCAAGATAGGCTATTAAAATCCTATATAGCTCATACCGGTAAGCCCACACTGGAGGTGGGTTTTTTCCCCGCATATTGAAATGGGTTTTTTCCCGCTTGACTATATATATATATACAAGTAACAAAAATGCTCCGCACAAAAGAGGATAATATGTGTGTGCTGGCTGTATCGTATATATATATATCCTTTAAATATATAATAAATATAAATAGGTATATATATCCTTTAAATTCCGGTTGAAGAAGTAAAGACAAAAGTTTCATGGGCACGTGACGTTATTTGGCACAGCAAATATTGGTGGATGGTTCCATGTCAAAAGTTGCACAGCTCACTTAGGGCTTTCATTTGATACCAAATTTGACCACTTTTGAAAAATTTCATTTTTGACTGAAAATCACCCCACCCCACCACAGCACTCTACAGCCACTTTGAGCATGCGGTTCTATGCCAAAAGTTGCTCACCTCGCTTAGGGCTTTCATTTGGTACCAAATTTGACCACTTTTGAAAACTTTCTTTTTTGACAGAAAATCGCCTAAGTCCCCACCCCACCCCACCACAGCACTCTACAGCCACTTTGAGCATGCAGTTCTATGACAAAAGTTGCTCAGCTCGCTTAGGGCTTTCATTTGGTACCAAATTTGACCACTTTTGAAAACTTTCATTTTTGACCGAAAATCGCCTAAGTCCCCACCCCACCCCACCACAGCACTCTACAGCCACTTTGAGCATGCAGTTCTATGACAAAAGTTGCTCAGCTCGCTTAGGGCTTTCATTTGGTACCAAATTTGACCACTTTTGAAAACTTTCATTTTTGACCGAAAATCGCCTAAGTCCCCACCCCACCCCACCACAGCACTCTACAGCCACTTTGAGCATGCAGTTCTATGACAAAAGTTGCTCAGCTCGCTTTGGGTTTTCATTTGGTACCAAATTTGACCACTTTTGAAAACTTTCATTTTTGACCACTTGACCCCCCACCCGACTGACCCTTCAAACGGCAAAGTGGAACCAGCCCAGCAAAATAGGTACGTCGGACGGCAAAACGGATACCGGGAATGAGCTGGGCACACCAGAAAACCCCCATAGACAAAGTTTTGAGAGGCCAGGTAAAGCCTACTATGGACCTCCAGGAAGCGGTTTCCGACATGACCCTCCAGACGGCAAAGTGGAACCAGCACAGCAAGATGGATGAGTCCTACGGCAAAAAGGACACCGGGAATGAGCTGGGCGCACTAGAAAACCCCTATAGACAAAGTTTTGAGAGGCCAGGTAAAGCCTACTATGGACCTCCAGGAAGCGGTTTCCGACTTGACCCTCCCGACGGCAAAGTGGAACCAGCCCAGCAAGATGGGTGGGTCTGACGGTAAAACTGACTGCGGGAATCGATTCTCCGTGCCAGAAAACCATTGTATGGAAGATTTGAGCGTTCAAAGTTAAATAGATAGCGAGAAATTTCGATTTTTCATTTTTCGAATTTTCGCCATCTTTGACGGGCCATTGTGGTCGCAAGGGAAGTGATAGAGAAACGCAACCTGGACCGTTAGTTAGTTCAATATATGTAGTTTCTGAATATAAAAAGAAATCAGCTCCAGCTCGTAACGTTCGACCTGAGCGACGACCACAAAAATGGTCACTTTTCGCTATGAGCCGACTTTGCGGCGCCACTGCGGCGCTGTGGCGCAGCTGCGGCGCAAAAAAGTTGTGATTCTTAAATTCTTTAGAGGGTACTACTAGACCCCATAGCCCTTTAGGTTGGCCCACCGCTGCAGATCACGTGAAAGCGGCGAACATTATGTACAATACAACCATCAAATAGGAGAAACCGGAAAAAAAAACATCGCCGCCATAACCGGTCCGGGGCGCAACTTTTTAACGGTAAGTGATACGGGGCTGAAACTTCACAGACATACTAAACTCGATGTGCTCTACAATTTGCGCATAAAATCTGCGCAGGATCTGCGCAGGATTTTGCGCAGCTTCTGCGCAGCTTATTTTACACTGTCTCCAGCCACTTTTCACACATATTATAGGGGTCGCTGCCGCGAACCCTATGATACCTACTGCCATAACTATGATAAAAAGTTCTCAAAAATTCTATTCCGATGCTATCCTGCACTTAAATGCAGAATTCAGACGACTGCAAGTTATATATCTGTAGTTAGTCATAGGCCGTGCTTTATGCCGTCATAGGCCGCAATTTCCTAGCTGCGGGGTCCGATTACATTAACACAGGGTCCGATTCAGAGGGGTCTACCCCGACCTTGGCGAGGGGTCTACCCCTGAAAAATTCCAAACTTTTAAGGGGGTCTGCCCCGAAATCAGCAAAAATTGCGAATTTTTAACGTTTTTGAATAAAAAGTAGTAAAAAATGACAACTTTTAGCGATTTTTAAGAAATTTTTTGAAAAAATCGCTAAAATTTGCTAAAAGTTACCTATATATATTTTTGGTAAAAATCGCTGTGGGGTCTACCCTTTTTTCCTTTCCGGACGAAAGGGTCTACCCTTTTTTCCTTTTCGCTGAGGGGGTCTACCCGTTTTCTGTCGGTCGGTTTTCTGCAGCCCCCCCAAGACCCTCCCCCTAAAAATTCTTTCTACCCCTCCCCCACCGGTTCTACCCGACCCTCCCCCCTAAAAGTTTTCAACCCCTGCCAGAATTTTTGCAAATGATTAGCCAAAAATTCGAAAAGTTTCAAAAAATAGCGAAAAATTGCTAAAATTCGCTTAATCATCTTTAAAATAGCTAAAAATAGCTGCAAACTGAGAAACTTTTTCACTTTTTTAACGAAAAACCGATTTTTGGCCGATCCCCCCCTCGAAAATTTTACTTACCCCTCCCCCCAAATCGAAATTTTCCGACCCCCCTCCCTACGCACCGAAAAACCTATATAGGCTAGTTATTAGGCTTCTGGGACCTTGAAATAAAATTTTTGGTCAGTCACGTGAACCGACCCAGGTCACGTGACCCTTGGCCAAATCACGTGACCATTCCAGAAACGAAATTACCTGGCTTTTTCCTACAGGGGGGTGGGGGGCCCCCCCAGAAATTCGTTCCCCCCCAGACTTGGGTCGCCCCCCCCCAGAATCGCCCCCCCCAGGATTCGGGCCTTGTTGTTGTTGTTGAATTGGCGGTCGTTCCGGTTGCCCATAAACGGCGGCCTGATCAGATCAGGCCACTTCCCTGCAGAAAGTCCAGCACCAAACCAGGGGCCAATCTCAGGACTGAGAGATCAGTTGACTGGCCCAATATTCTACTTCGAGCCGATGTATGTCTCGGGCATTTGACCAGCAAATGCTCGAGGTCTTCCTCTTCCTCCCCGCAGTGCGGGCACAGGGGCGAGGGTTGGGCGATGGGGTTGATGGAATGTCTGTATTTAGCCAGTAGGAGCGATTTTCCAGTTCTCAACTGGGAAAGGAGTACCCTGTCCTTTTTGGTTATGCCTGCCTCCAGGTCTGGGGGAACTGGTCCGTGGGTTCCGTAGATTTTCACAGTCGTTCCGTGGGTAACCCCAGATAACCATTCCGATTTAACGGAACGCTTGATGGCAGCCATAGCATCCGTATAAGCGATGGGAGCTTCCTCCTGCGACAGACTGCAGCCATCCTTGGCCAGACTGTCTGCTTGCTCGTTGCCGGTTAGTCCAGCATGGCCTGGGATCCACTGGATATAGATGTTAGCATATGGCCGGAGCTGATCCAGCCTTTGCCTGACATTGTTGAGAGTTGGGCTAAAGGTGGCTCTGATACCGGCTTTGATCAACCTGACCAGGGATTGTGAGTCTGTGTATATCGCAATAGTCTGGTCTCTCCAGGACTGGAGATCTTCACTGGCCAGCCAGTCAAGCGCCCTGGACATTGCGTATAGCTCCGCCTTGAAGCTGGAGCAAAAGGCGCCGGCTGGGTAGCTTAGGCTGACAGGATCACGCCCGGAACAGAATTCGATAAATACCCCAGATCCACCGTTAACGATGCCACCTTGTGCTGCACCGTCGGTCCAGACGGTGACGGTCGGCGCAGGGCGGGTCTGGATTGTGGCTAGAGCAGCTCTTCGCCTGGATTCAGCACAGTCTGCCCTAGTAGAATGAGACAGTAGATCCGGGTATGCCACTGTTGACAGAGATTTGGCTTGTGGCGGTAGGCTGGAGGTGCTACATAGTGATTCCCTCGGGTGGTTGGCCAACCCAGCAGCTGCTGCTGTGGCCCGTCCGAGGTCACGCCAGGATGGCTGGCTTTGGAGGATACGCTCAGTGCCAGGCGCTATGACCAGCTGCGATCTCGGGTTGTCGTTCGGCAGGCGGATGGACTTTTCGTAGGCGATAGCAGCGAGTTCCTTTCCTCGCAGGGCGAAAGGTTTCAGATTTGACTCGAGTTGTAGCGCTTCAATGGGGGCAGCCCTGTAGCAGCCCGTGATTATTCTGGCGGATTGGTTTTGAATTTTTTCGACTGCATCCTGGTGGGATTTGGCGGCGCAGGGCATCCAGGCGGAGGCGCAATACTCCAACATAGAGCGGATGTATGACAGATACACCAGTCGGAGGTCCTCCTTTGCACAGCCCCAGTTAGTACCAGCTAACCGGGAGATCGCCTGCATGCGCGGCCATGCCTTGGACTGGAGAGACTGTACATGTGGGCCAAAATTCAGCAATCTGTCAAACTTGACCCCCAGGAAAGTAGGGGTAGCATTATAAGGCAGATCTTGTCCGCTGAGCTGAAGGTTTAGTCGGCGGGTTGCCTCTTTGTTGTGGGTGCTGAAGAAGGAATATTCAGATTTTGCCACGTTGATTCCCAGTTTCCATTTCTCAGACCAGCGAGAGATGGCGTCTAGAGCCTCCTGGAGCCGGGAGGCTGCAGCAGTCAGATCGCTATCTTGGCACCAAACCGCCAGGTCATCGGCGAACAGGCTGATTCGCACATCAGCGGGAAGATTCACTGCAATGTCATTGATGAAGAGCACAAAGAGGAGTGGGGAGAGTCCACTTCCCTGTGGGACTCCTTCACGCATCGGTCTCCATTTGCTGACATCATTTCCCACCTTAACTCTCGCCATTCGGTCGCAGAGGAAGTTTTTAATCCATTTGACTGAACACACGGGCAAGCCAGTGGAGATTAGCTTCCGCAATAGTCCAGTTCGCCAGACAGTGTCAAATGCCCTTTGAAAATCTATGAGTGCCAATACTGTCCGCTTGGCTGGTCTACGGTGCCTGAATCCGTCCACTATAGTTTGTGTGAGTCTGAGGACCTGGTCCTCAGTCGATCGGAGAGAGCGGAAGCCGGCCTGGTGCGGGCTGAGGACACTCTTGCTTTCCAGCCAGTAGACAAGTCGATCCTTGATGAGCTTCTCCATCAGTTTGGCTAAGGAACTTGTCAGGCTAATGGGGCGATATGACCCTATCTGCTCCTTTGGTTTACCTCTTTTGAGGATAGGTATAATCGTTGCTCGCCGCCAGGGAGTTGGGACTGTTCCGGTTCGCCAAGACAGGTTGAATAGCTTCAGCAGCAGAGAATCTGCCATTGGCGACAGGTTGAGTAGCAGTTCATTGTCAACTTCATCTGGCCCGGCCGCTTTCCGCATCTTCAGTTGCTGCTTGGCCAGGTTCAGTTCCGTTCCAGTGAACTCCATGCAGAGAAATCCAGCTTCTCCACAGTTGCATGCCTTCCGTAGATCCGAGTTGACCTTTTTCTTCATTTTCCTAACTTCCTTGGTGCTTTTCAGTTTGCTGATGGCAGCATACTCGGAGATGAATCCTTCCGCCTTTTCTTTATCAGAGAGTAGTTGCCTTGTACCTTTGACGAGAGCAGGCCCAGAGGTGCGAGCAACCTTCTTACCCTCGACAGCATGGATAACTCTCATGACTTCCGAGGGATTCGATCTTGCACTGAGTGTGGAGGCAAAGTTCATCCAGTGTTGTCGCTTGCTGGCTCTGATATGGCACTTAAGGCTTCTGACTGCCTGAAGCCAGGCCAGCCGGTCCGCTTCTGCCTTTGATTCCACAAAGGCTTTCCTTTTCATTTTGGACTCGGCCAGTAGGTTCGTCAGCTCGTCGGTCCACCATGGCTTTGGATTCTTTCTACGGTTCACCGGGATTGCCACCTTTGCCGCATTGACGATAGCATCGGTGATGATTCTGTTGAGTTTGTGGACATTTTCTTCATTGGTAGCCGCCGCTTCCGTTAGGTTGGCATCCAGAGCCTGCCGAAATAGGCCCCAGTCAGCTTTCCCGTAGCATCGAAATTTGGGCGCACTGCAGGTGGGGAACGGGTTTCCAGCATGGAGTTCGAAGACAACTGGCAAATGGTCCGATAGAGTTTCTTCCATGACCCTCCAGGAAGATCTCAGATCCCAGTCACTGTGGAGGAGGGTAACGTCAGGGGAGGACAGTCCCCCTGTCTGGGGGTTGATCCTGGTTGCCTCCCCGTTGTTCGCTATGGTCATTGCATTGGTGGCAATCCAGTCCAACAATTCTTCACCTCTAGAATCAGTGGGCTGATTCGGGTCCCAAGCATCTGCGTGACAGTTTAGGTCTCCAGCGATTACGGTTTTAGGATGGCTAGGCAGGAATGTGGGATCAAAGTTCTGCTGTCGGGTGTCAGCAGCCGTTCTGGTGATTGGAGGGACGTAGAGGTTGACCACAGCAATTGGCCCGCCTTTCGATTGTACGTTGATGGCTACTAGGTCTGTAGTATGGTCGTTGTGTGCCAGGAATGTGCGGCCATCACGCACATAGGGCAGGTTGGCACGGATGCAGGTGGCCACACTGCCACCGACCACGACTCCAGGTTGCCTTCCCTGCCTTCTGTGTTGATGTTCTTCGGAAAAACCAGCTAACCCGATCTGGGAACCCGGTTTCAGGCCAGTTTCCTGCAGCAGGGCAATGTCAATGTTAAGGTCGCTGCAGGTTTTGGAGAGGAAGCTCTTCTTATCGGCAGTGATTGTGTTCACATTCCACTGTAGGATCCGCAGGGTGCCCTTCCCTTTTGTCCTAAAGGCCCCGGCTGTGGCAGATGGGGTGGAGGGATTGGTGGGTGGGCGTGGGGGATTGCCTGGTTGGGTAGGGCCATTGAAGGGTGGGATAGGAGGGGCAGGGTAGTTGACAGTTGGGCGAGGTGCCCTGGTTGCCTGGGCTGGTGGGACTGGGCGGGCTGGGAATTGGCGTAAGCGGTTGGCAGGTGGGGCTGTGGGGGAAGCTGCCTGGGTTGGAGGGCCACTGGCTCTGAGGGCTTTACATTTGGGACAGAGGTGAGAACTGATTTGATGCTGATCCAGGGCTCTGATGGCTGCTGCACTCAGGCCGGTGCAGTCGCCGGCATGAGTCCAGAGGTTACAGTCTGTACAGAGGATGGATAGTTGGGACCTCCGGACAGCCAGGCCGCAAGTGGCACACGGCCAGCGGGGCCTGGGTGCAGGTTGAGGACCGGGGTTCCTTTCTATGTCTCCGGCTAGCAGTAGTAGGAGGGCCCAGTACACCGGCTTACCGGGCCCTCCTAGCAAAAACCCAGTCCAGAGAATGGGGAATTGGGGTGCTGGTCTGCAGGAAAACCACAAAGTTGAAACCCATTTGGTGTTGAGCTTCTGTAGATCCGGCGCGCGGCGTCCACCGCACGGCGTGGTTCCACTCCACTCGGTAAGCCGCTCCACTGCGGCAAAGCGGAATTCTTCGGAACGGGATTCGGGCCTTCCCCCCAGAACTCTAAAATGCCCGGAAAAATAGGGTTTTGAGGGTAAATTTTGAAAAAATTTTCCGGCTTCGCCGGATTTTTACCCATTTTTTAGCTATTTTAAGCTTAAATTTAAGTTTAAAATAGTTAATTTTCTAGCTTAGCAGCAAAAATAGCTATTTTTAGGCATTTTTTGAAAAAATTTTCTTCCCCCCCCAGAAATCCGAGCCCCCCCCCAGACCTGGGGGGGTACCCCCCCGGACTTTCCCCCCCCCCAGAAATTTTTGCCTAGGAAAAAGCCAGATTACTCCGCCAAATTGTTTGTCAAGCATATTGGCCTGGGTACCCACTTTGGACCCAGGGGCCGAGAACCAAAATTCGAAGTTCAGCCTGTGGAAAAAAACTTGGGGGTCCAAATTTTTATTCCTGCTGGAGCAGGAATGTATAAAATGAAAACTAATATATATCTGTTTTGTGTATAGTGAGTCATTTCTCTATTTAGACGCCCTATCTCTCTCTCTCTGTTCAGGAATCATCGCTAGGCATAGATTGGAGGAACCATAGGAATGGCCCCTGACTGGCTTATTTTTACTGGGGGGGGGGGGGTGGGGGCCGCCCCCCATTCGGCGACCTCCCCCCCCATTCGAGGAGCCCCCCCCCATGAAATGCCCCCCCATAAATTCCGACCTCCCCCCATAACCCCAAAAATTGTCAAATTTTACCGTTTTTACCCTAAATTTTCAAAAATTTTTCCGGCTTCGCCGGATTTTTAACGAAATTTTCACTATTTTAGCCTAAAAACCACTTAAAATTATTCATTTTTTAGCGATTTTTACACATTTTTACACGAAAAACCCGCAAAAATTCGAAAATTTTTTCCAAAATATGCCCCCCGATTTTGGGTCAGCCCCCCCCCCCCAATCGATGGGGGGGGCCCCCATGAAGCCCCCCCCCCATAAATTTTTGCCTAAAAATAAGCCAGCCCTGCCTCCCTCAGGAATTGGATGACCAGCTGAGGACTGGCCGAAAGACATCCCAGGCTTGTCCTGCAGCCCAAGGTACGGGTTCGCTGGGAGGTGAGGGCGGGACATTTCAGGACTAGATGGACAGCATCCTCCTCCTCTTCCCCACACCTGTCGCAGATTGGACTGTCCACGACTCCTATCCTGTGCAGATAGGATTTGAGTATTGGACAGTGTCCGCCGGATTAGTGTTGTTGGGTGACAGTTGGGCCAGGATTACCCTATCCCGCCTGGATAGGCCCCTTTCCGATTCGAGCGGGACTGGTCGTCTGGTAGGGTTTGCTTGGAGTACACGGGGGTGCGACAGACTGCTGCGCCAGTTTTCCCGGGTTCGGCGGTAGATGAGACTTCGGATGGATGACTGGTCTAGCGGTTTCTGGCCCTGTGGCATCTTGCTGCCTTCCTTGGCCAATTTATCCGCTTCTTCGTTGCCCCAGATTCCTGCATGTCCAGGAACCCAGCGAAAGGCGACCGGTACATCTAGTTCATCTAGCAGAGTTCTGATTTTTTCAATGATTGGATCCGGGATGCTGTTGCTGTTGCTGAGGCGTAGACAGGCGGACTGGCTATCAGTCTCAAATAGGATCCGGGAATCGACAGAGAGTAGATATTTGTTCTTGCTACACCAGCTGAGCGCCCGTTCGATGGCCACAAGTTCCCCTCTGTAGCTTGAGCAGAACTTTCCAGCCGGCTTATGCAGACAGGTCGTTAGTCCGTAGTCAGATTTGATTACCGCGCCAGCTCCGCCGTCTGTGGTTCCGCCTGTAGCTGAGCCGTCCGTCCATATCATCACATTGGGTTCCAAGGGGAGCTCCGCTGGGGGAGATGAAAAATGATGGATAATCTGGTCAGGGCTCTTGCCCCTGGCTGCATCTGTTTCCACAAAGACTAGTGGTCGGTTTCTTGGCCTCCATGGAGGATCCGGGGTGGGGACCGCCAGGGCTTCAATGGGGTACTGATTGATTTCTGCCGTGATCGGCAGACTTTCTGCAGCTTCTCTCCACGATTTCACTGACTTCAACCTCCTCCTCTGCGTAGTAAACCGTTAGTAACTGAATTCCGTGGGTTTTCTTCCGGCAGGGCTTTGGGCTTGAAGTAGGAGCACGCCGTCTTCTGGTCCCGGACCACGTCAAGTGGGAGTAAGCCTGCTTCTAAGAGGACTCCTTCAGTGGGTGCGCTCCGGGTGCATCCACTGATTATTCTGGCCGCTCTACTGTTGATGACTTCCAGCTGCTGCAGATTTGTGGGCGCCACTGAGGGGCTCCAGGCGGCGAACCCATAGTCAATGAGGGATTTAGCCTAGACGCCCTATCTTCAACACAGGGCTAGCTTAGCTGATTTTTTGCATTCAGATTATGCAAATTAGGTTTGGATCCTATCTAAGCAGCAAAACTGACAACTTTTACGCAGTCATCGACTGTCAGCAATCTACACGGTTGCGGATTTTTGGCACTAGTGTAGCTTCGGAGCTACACTTAGGTCTGGTGCAGTAGGTAAGAAGGTACTAGCTTGCGCTGGGCATCACAAGTCCGGTCCAGTCATGGCATGGGGAAGCATAGGCCTGCTCTTCCCGATCTTTAGTCAGATCAGTGAGCAAAAATTGAGCAGCGGAATGAAAGGTCATGAAATTTTAGTATTGGAAATCAACGAGTTTTTCCTGTTTATTTGGGGTCGTATATGTACTTTTTTAAAGGTGTACTGCTGATTCCAATGCAGCTACTTATTGCATTGTGCAATAGTGTTTTGTTTGCTAAAGGAAATGACATCTGGCCTCATAGGAAATAACGAAGATTTAGTAGGATACTTTACAAGATAATAGTAGTTTTAATATCAAAGGAAGAAATGTCAAGTGAAATTGTTATGTAAACCTGAAGCTTCTAAACGCTTAACCGTGCTTCTTCTAACTAAGGACAATGTTCGTAATTGAATAATTAACAGGTCTAAGCAGGAATACTGCCCCTTTTGGGGCCAACTTGTTTTACATAATAACACTATGGATGCATGAAAAGAAAAATTTCCTAGCTATATCCAGAGATCAGATCCGGTGGTGATTTTTTGTGAACAAGTGATTTTTTCACAAAAAATCACAAAAATTTTTTATTACTCACACTACACGAGGGCTACCGGCATGAAATTTGCACCATATGTAGAAGGGTTCACTGCCGTTCCATACGTACCAAAACTTTTTCGATCGAACTTCATTTGCGAAATTGCCAACAAAAATTCGATTTTTGATTTTTTTTGTGAACCTTGCTATATATACATTGTATACTCGTAGGCAATGCAGTTTTGTCATTTCTGCATAAAACAGCAGCTGCGGTTTCACATTTCTTGGGTCGACCACCAACCACCCAAGATTTACCCCCCCCCCCAGACCCAAAGTTCCAGGGAAACTATGGTTTTAAACTCGAAAACTTGATTGCCAGCATGTTTCTAAGTCTAAAATAAGGTCAATATTGAACCAGAAAGCCCACAAAACGGTTAAAAACGTGTATTTCTCGCAATAATAAACACTTTAAGCCAAAAATTTGGACATTTTTGAAAAATTTTATTTATAGATATTTATAAAATAGAATTTACCCTAAAAATACCCAATGTTTGGCCAATTTTGCGCGCCTTCGGCGCGACTCCCCCCCCCCCCCCAGTTGGGAGGGGGGGTCGGGGGACCCCCAAAAATTTTTGGGGGGTTTGTAAAAATGGCTGGGGGTTACCCCCCCCCCCACAATTACACCTATGCCTATTATACGTATGTATGACTCCAACTCAGCCACTCAGATTTGGCAGACCCCACCCATCCTCAAAATTGCTAAAAATCAGGTAAAATTCGAAATTTTTTCAAAAAATCGTTTTTTTTTTAAAATTACAAAATTGTTTGTAATTGCTAATTTTTATTAATTATTTGACGAAAACTTTTTTGTATCGGATAGGTAATAATTTGGGGGAGAAATGATTTACTGTACACCGGCCTTTTCGAGAAGTTGTACCGATTTTTACTTCAGGTTTTTTTCCAGACATTTTTTAGACTTTTTTCCAGACACTTTCAAGACTTTTTTCAGACATCTTACAGACGATTTACGGATATATATTTTACAATCTAGAAAATTTTTGGATATATCTGAAAAATATTTTAGATGATATTCAAGGTTATTCTAAGCATGTAGCCATGGGAAGGAGGGAAAACCAAATTTTCGAATTTGGGCTGAACTTCATTCTAAGGAGAACTTCCTTAATGACGAAAACCTGTTTGCGAGCAGTGGCTTTTGTATTTCCGCTTTCGCATACGCGACTGTGTTTGTTTACGTATAAGTATTGATTTTTGTGTGTATTCTATCCTACCTTAATTTCACTTCTAATGGCCCCAGGACCTAAAAAATCTGCCTCAAAGCCCTGTTATTGCCGGGAACCGGACCATCGTGCGATGGTTCACCACAGGACCTAAAAACTCTGTCTCAAAGCCCTGTTATTGCGGGGAACCGGACCATCGTGCGATGGTTCACCACAGGACCTAAAAACTCTGCCTCAAAGCCCTGTTATTGCCGGGAACCGGACCATCGTGCGATGGTTCACCACAGGACCTAAAAACTCTGTCTCAAAGCCCTGTTATTGCGGGGAACCGGACCATCGTACGATTGTTCAATGCTGTCATTGCAGTTGCTTCATGCACTATGAAGGTGACTGCTTCCGATCTGAGCCATGTTTTAATAAAGGCTCATGTTTTGCATGCAAATGCTGTTACCCACAGTCATCTCCAGTCGAAATTTGCGATTTGCCATTTTGCGATTAGAAGTATCCATGGAAAGCTGTTCATCGGGAGTGCGGGTCTTGCCCTGCAGCCAAATCCGTCAGCAGTCTTGCACGTACTGGTCGTGCTCCCAGTACGTGCATTTATAGTTGCACTAAGCGCAATTGTTGCCCGATTTCATTTAAATTTTAAGAAAATGCATCAAGAATAATAATAAACGCCTGCTTCATAACGTTCAGGTACAGTGAGAAACAAAAATTTGAAGTTCGGGAACTACAAAGAAATCATGCCCAGCGACTATAATCATTTTAAAGTTGATTGTATGCCCTACAACTTTGCTTTTAGACATAAGTCTCGAGCTCTTGTAGTTTTTGAGAAGTGAATGTTTGAAGAATTCTTGCTCGAAAATTGGTTATTTTGACATGATCTTGCTGAAAACAGGTTCTGTCGAATTGGAGTCAGTGTACACTACAAGGCAGACAAGTTTATATTCAAATTAAATAGCTACGAAAGAGCCACAAACTAGGTTAACTAGAGCCCTGTATACTGGATAAAGTTCTGGTCGAATAACTGATTTTGTCAAATTGCGGCCAAAACTTTTTGACAGAAGATTGCTTCACAACCAATGAGTGGATGTTTTGCAAGATGTTTTGCACACACTATGTTTGGACAATTTGCCCGGGGCGGTTTTTTATTTTTCTCTTTATCAGCCTCCAATCAAGAGCAATGATTTTTCACAGTTGGATAAAATATGAAGTTTTCACAAAATGCTCAATTTCTGAACACTGAAACGATATTTTGACAAAATCAAAAAACCGTCCCTGGCAAATTATCTCAGAAACAAATTTGATACGACCATTTTTAAGGTCAAGGAAACTTAAGGTGGTGATTCCTTTTGGGCACATATTGTTATTTAGCGGCGTAAATCAAGATGAAAATTGATGAAACTTTCCGAAATAAGTTCTTTTAGCGTATTAACACCCTCCGCGCAATCCCGAGTCAAAAATTCAAGATTTCCGGTTAGAGTGGTTTTTCTCAATTTGTGAACGTTTGGCAGCAGCTGTACAGTTATGACTATATTCATTCGAAATATCTCATTGAGATTCACATTTTTGCTTTTTAAAGCAAGTTTCTAGCTTTTCTCTACCGTGAGATATAGCCGATTATTCTTGTTTTGGTGTAGAAAACTTGATATTTTTGCAGAAATCAAATAATCCAACATTTCAAATTATCCGACGCATGATCGTCTTCCAACTGCTATGCTGAGGCCGCTATCATAAAAAATGTAGTTTTTGCAAAAACACGACCATTTCTTTCCAAAGATTGTGGAGCATTCACCATGCAAGCTAGAGGGCTGCTACAAAACAAATGTGTTGTGCACAAATATACCCAGGGACGATTTTTTAGTTGCCTCGATTGCTGCTTTCTAGCTAAAGTAATCGCTTGACAAATTTGGAAAAAGTAGGCAAAATACAGGTTACGCACACATTTCAGCTCATTTCTCTATAACGAAAAACGATTTCACAATAAATAAAAAATCGTCCTCAGCTATTTGATGGAGGTATCGTATGATATAACCAATGTCTCGCAAAAAAAATTACTTGAGTCTGCAAAAATTTTGGAAAATTACACTTCTTCTAAAATGTGTTAAAAATATTTAGAAAAGCAATATTAGAGAAAACTACAAAGAGAAATTACAAAGAGAAAATGCCAAGCTACATTTTGATATAAAAATGGCTTCTTAACTCTAAGTAATGAATGAGTGATAATGGTGCAAACTTTATGTGACCAAAGGGAATCACCACCTTAAGCGAAGACATTTTTTGTTCTGAAAAGCGTGTTCTTGACGGAAAAGATGAAAGAAGGTTTTGGTCCTTTGTAAAATCATCGCTCACACCGCATACTGAAATCCCGGTGCTGAATTTTCAAAACGAACTAATTACAGAGGATACATCTAATCAAACGTTCTTAATAAAATTTTACTTCAGTATTTACCCAAGACAACAATAATACATTTATTTTTCATTTTAAAACCAATAATATTCTTGAAAGCTGTAATTTTAGTGTCAGTGATGTTTTGAAGTACATTTAAAAGAAGTTAAACAGTACAAGTTAAAACCCACGTTCAGTTTTGGCCAGGTGTCATTCCGCAGTTGTTTCTTGCGAAATTTGCTGATATCTTAGCATTTCCCATATCTCAGTTATGTCAACATAGTTTTGAAACTATTTCTGATGAATGGAAACTAGCAAAAGTTGTTCCTGCTCATAAAAATAGTGCAAATTTACTGTATCAAATTACCGTCCAATAAGTCTTGTGTTCATGCTCTAAAATTATGGAATCAATGGTAGATAAAACTATAGCAAATTTTGCTGAGATTGATTAGTTCACTTAATTCTTCTAGTCAGTATGGCCACGGCGGTCAACTGTATGTAACCCAATTGCTTCAAACTTTAAATGAACAGACTAAATATGTTGATAATAAAAATTTGATTGACGTTCTTTATATTGACATCGCAAAAGCCTTTGACTCAGTTTTTCATCGAAAATTACTTGCAAAATTAAAAGCATATGGAATTTCAGGAAAACTTTTAAGTTGGGTACAAAGTTATTTGCTTGTATAACAGTATGTTTAAGTAGGTGAATCAAAATCGCGAATTGAGAATGGTATATCGGGTGTTTTTCAAGGCAGTATTTTGGGAACCAGGCTTTTATGTTCTTTCTGAATGATATTGATGATTGTTTAATGCATATGTCTGCAAAAATATTTGCTGACGATACGAAGTTTTACTTGGCTTGCACCTCGCCAATAATGTGTCAGTTGATGCAAAATGATATCAATAATATTGTTGATTGGGCTGCATATAACCAATTAAGTATTGCTTTCCAAAAGTCTTTTGTTGTGCATTTAGGTTATCATATTCCTCAAACTGTATATGACTTTGGTAATGATGTTCTTAACTCTGTGGTCCTTCGGGACATATACTAAAATTGGAACGACAATTTGTTGGAAAGACTTGGGAATTTATGTTGCTTCGAATCTAAAACAGTCTGCATAGTGTGCAGCCAAAATTTGATATATAGAAATTTTTACTCAAAATCAATTCCTTTCCTTGTACAGATCTATAAAACTTTTGTGCGATCAAAATTAGAATACGCTTACGCAGGTGATGGAACCCACACTTAATTGAAGACGTTGAACTAATAGAGACCGTGTAAATTTTTAATAACAGGTTGCCAGGTAGTGCAAATCTGTTGTATGCTGAACGTTTGAAGCGAGCAAAGTTAGAAACTGTAGAGGAAAGAAGACTTCGTAGAGACCTCGTAATGGTGTATACGATTATCAATGATCTAGTAGACTTGAGATTCGAAAATGTCTTCAGTTTAAATGAAGCAAACTTGACTTGACCTCAACTGTTTCTGGGGACATAAACACGAAGACAGTATACTTCATTCAAGCGGACTGGTACAGCATCCGACCCTATTTAGTTGAGCAAGCCTGGGACAGTCTTATGGTTGGTTCTACCGAGTTTGCTGGAACTCCTTGAAGTCCACTATAATAGTGCTGGGACCGGTTCCAAAAGAACCGGTAGAAAAGGAACCGGAACCGGAACCGGAACCGGAACCGGTGGCTTTTGGAACCGGCCGGTTCTAGTGTTAATTTTGGCTGTTTGAAACTTCAATCAAGGTTTATTTTGTAAAATTTTAAAATTTTCTTATGAATTTGAATTTAACATTTGGAATTTAACTTTATTCTGGCATTTCTATTTAGATATGAAATTTTGTTTTTGAAAGACTTGCTGTGTAAATGGCAGAAGATTTGACATCAATTTTACGATGTCTTTAATAACAGTTTTCAGTCAATGTGTTAAGTTTTCTGAAAAGGTTATAGAAAAAGAAAAACTAAGGTGTATTCAGTGTTAACTCTTCTTTAAGGATGACAAAGGTAAGCATTAAGGATTTGATACTTTACGGCAACTCTTCCAGCTTTAGCTGTTGCCTCTGCAATTTTTGTGTGCAAACTTCAACTGAAGCAAACCAGTATACTGAAGGCGCAACTCCAGATTAAGGGTTAAGCTGAGCAACAGTATCCCCGAGGTACCGTTCTTATTTAATTAATAGCAATTGGCTAGCGCTACCGAAAAAAATGCCTTTGATGGTCTATTAAAAATTTTCATATTTCATAGTCATATTTTAGTACTTTTTGCTTATATATAGGTTTAGGATTTGATATGGAATAGCGCTCTTTTGTTACAAATTTGTTTATTTCAGCTACAAGAATTAAAACAAATTCTATGTAAAATAAAAACTTAGCAGCTTGACTTTATTTATTGTAACATACAATTTTTGGTTTTAAAGGTATGAAGTTAGTTGTACCTGTGTGCTGCATAAGTGCTGCAATGTTTTCTGCTATAGTTTTTGATCTCAAAAAATCTTCGACCCCGAGATGAGATTAGCTGATTTTTCAATGATTAAGCTTTGTAATGTTGTAACTGTAGCTGTTAAATCGATAAGCAAATTTTATTGGACTGCTTGAAATTGGTCGAGGAAAGTTCTGTGCGACGTTCGCTTTCTGAAGGGCAGTAGCTAAATGTTTATCTAGATTGAGAATACTTAGTATTTTGGTAAGCTCTGGTAGCTAAAATTTCCACAACATATTAGTAAAATGAAACAAACCATATCTTTTTCACAGTAACTATTTGTATATAAATAGTAAAAAGTAAGCAAAAA
>JASAND010013675.1:0-15323 GCA_030248195.1 Trissonchulus latispiculum
CTTAACTGCAAAAACGCGACAAGGGGAAAAGTGACAAATTGCTAAAATTAGTTGAGAAAGCGGAAATCTGCTAAAAATTTTCCTAAACTGCCTAGACTAAATTACTCAAAATTTGTAAAACAGGTACAATAGTCTTTTTCAGTCTGAGAAAAATATTCGGAAAATAAAACTAACTGTACTAGGATACACGAAAATAAATAGGAAAAATTTTGTTAGTCAAATCAAAAAACTGGAAAATGCAGCCGAAAGATTTTTGTAAGCCCATCCAGTGTAGAATGAATTTAATATTATATCAGAGAAAGTCCAAAGTTTACAACTAAAGTACCAAAGTCCAAACTTTATTGCAAAGTAAACAGGAGAATTGTTAAAGTTAAAGCTTTGTATGACTAGAGTAGTAATGAAACGGGTTGGGCGAAAAGCTCAACCCGTCATAGAATTTTGTAGTTTGTGGAAGCGTGAAAAATTTCCACCTGAAAATCATTCAAAACTGGATTTTTTAAATTAAATTATTCCTCTGTCTGAGTTGGATTTTAATAAAACCCTCATTTTCACACAGCCCATTCTCCGCAACCCTGTCGGAATGACAACATGAACTCTGATTTTTGTTAAATTAAAAAAAGGTTTAAATATTCAATTTTATACTTCAGGGAACAAAATATTTCTAAATCACGTTCCTTCGCGGGCCTGAATTTTCGTGGTATTCCCAGGCCTGAATTTTTAGGTCCGGTCCGGTCCGTGAAAATTTCTGTTCGGACCCGCCCAGCCCGGCACCCCTGCCCGGTACCGCCGTAAAAGTTAGGCCTTGCCTGGCTCGGCCTGAGCCCGTTTTCACTAAACTTTCTTGCATTGCCCAAAATAAAAAAGTCAGTATTCAGATTGCACATAATGTTATCCGTCGTTGCAAGTGCCAGTTTAATCCTCTTCATCCCAAGGCTTCTGGAGGAAATGGCTGAAAATGAGCAGTTTTGTGTTTTTGGCTGCCATTTTCTACTGAGAGCCAGAGCACCTACAGAGATGGGACTGCCACCAGTCGATAGAGAACTGATTCCTCTTCATTTTATTGCTAATATTGAACGGTCCCCGATGCACCCAGAAAAGTTAGGAGCCGTCAAAGCCGGGCGAACCAATGTTGCTAAACCTTCATTTAAAAATCAACTAATTGATTTCTAGGTGCAAGAGTCGCTTCTGAGCCGATTCAATCAACTATACGTTAATTTAATCTGCATAATCTCCTTGATCACCTGGCAGCTGACGAATTGCAGCCGATGTTGGGATTGTTTAAAATAAGTACAGAAACCTGTAACAAAATTTATCGAATTTTCTATTCCGCCTGTCGGGACTTCGTTTCCGAAATTCGAAATTACCTGAAGTTGTAACACAAAACTGTCTCGACGATAACAAGCTAGTAATGCAAAAGAATAGGTGCATTCTCCGAACCCAAGCTAGTACTTGTTGCATATATCAGGGATGACTGTACTCAATGATGTTTAAAGCAAGACTGAATCTGATGCTGAGTACATTTCAAACTTCCTAACTACACATCAGCACATGGTAACGATTCCTAGCTTAGAACATTACATGCAATCACTAGCATGCGATCATATCAGTATACAACATTTCCCTCCTGCACAGAATGAGCAGAGACCCATAACAGCAATACTAAAGTTTCACACAGATTTTGCCGATTTAAAATGTTTACAAAATAACTATTTTATTTTCGTTATCTTCACTGAGATGTATGCTTCGGCTGTGATGGTGCTAATGTTTTACCACTCCGCTTTCTTCCCGACCGGCATACGTTAGCGAAATATCCCTTTCTCCCACACGAAAAAGAAAAACAGGTTAGCTCTGCAGTGCTTGCTCCGCGATGCATGATTGCCGGATCCACAGGCGCTACACTTCTGACAATCTTCTGAGGACTCAGATTCTTCACTTGACGCAGACTTAGGTTGAGGAGACTCATGACGGTCATGGAATCCATAACGTCGTCGTGAACGCTTGCTCGAAGACTGTTGGTGGATGTGGCTCACGGTGGCAGAATTGTGCTGAGCTAGCTCCTTCGCTTCTGACACAGTTGTCTCGATCTGCGTAGCTATTTGAGCGGCCCTTGCAATGGCTAGATTTAACTCCATGAGCAATCTTTCTTTGATCCTCGGTTGACTAATGCCTTCAACGATCTGATCTCTGAGCATGTCATCTTGGGTTGGTACAACTACAATTACAACTACAATTACAATTACAACCAGCGCACGTAGGTTGCTGTAGAATGACATGAAGGACTCACCAGGGTTCTGTTTTCTCTGCCGGAACGTGTGTCGAGCAGCGACAGGATTCTGCTTCGGAGAAAACTGAGCATCCAGCTGTCATACGCTTCATACGTCACCTCATCAGCGTCAAACTGCAGACTGTGGTAAATGCGTTGTGCTTCTGTACCCAAACAGTGAATCAGCAAGGCAATCTTGAGCTTGTCAGGCACTTCGTCTAGTCCCGACGCGGTCAAAAACATGTCAAAGGATTGTTTCCACTGTCGCCATGGGATTGGAGGGTCTCCAGGAGTCTCCAAAAAGGAAGGTGGCTGTCGCAGGGAATTCAAAGTGATGCCGTTGGTTCAGACCAACTCGTCGCTAATGTTGTATATATCAGGGATGACTGTACTCAACGATCTTTACTGCAAGACTGAATCTGATTCTGAGTACATTTCAAACTTCTTATCTACACATCAGTGTATAGTAACAATTCCTAGCTTAGAACATTACATGCAATTACTAGCATGCTATCATACCACTGTACAACAGTACTGGCTGAAGTATGCCTTGCTGGGCGTACCAGTATGATGCTTCGATTATCTAACAGGGTCAATTCAATATTTTCAATCCTGATTGAAAAGTTCAACGTCCACTGCTCTCTTCAAGGTCCTGCTTCAGGACCCCTCTCTTGCTGTGCTGCTTCTCAGTCTCCCATAGTTCACCAGTATCTACCTAAAACTTTTCCACGGCTTAGCTTCACTTTCCAACCTGCCTCACTTTCCAGTTGCCGAATGTCCCCCCTTGCGGATCTGATTTCGAGAAATCCAATAATTTTGCGATATTTGAACTCAGCGTGGTGGACAACATACCTCGGCCAGTGCTGGAGGGATTGAAAAATCGAAAACTGCAATTTCTCAGATTTGGCTGAAACTCACGCAAAACGTTACCAACGGTACCTGGTTATGTTTAAAATATTACACGAATATCTGTTGTGCCGGATATGTAAAATTGGCAATTAGCCGTTTGCCGATTATACATTATCTTCAAAATTGCTTGCCGATTATTCATAATCTGCACGAGATTTGCCGATTATTCATAATCGGCAACGGCTAAAAAAGAAGAGAGAAGCAAACTGAGAATTCCTGAAGCGGTGCCGACTGGTGATTGCAGTGTTTAGTCGGATGCTGACAATTTATCTTTATCACAATGAGAAGACCATCTGAAATTCTGTTCGGAGTGGGAAATGGAGCAGTTTGTGGACTTTGACCAAAAGAAACAAGTATTGGGAGTCGAATTTATCAAGGAAGATACTCGTTGCCTTGTAAGCTATGTGGATAACTGATAATCATTTTAGTACTACGTTTACTGTCCGTCAAGTGGAGGTCACTCCCAAGGACATCTCCAAGTTGAGCAGATGATAGCTGGGAAGCAAGATTTAATCTGGAACAACGTATTGCGCTGTACTCATATGTTTTTGTGCAGCAAGACACCCTGAGGTCTCTGATTCAAGCACAAATGTTGGAAACAATAAAACTTCCGCCATCTGCAAATGTTCATGTTCATAGTGCCGTGAGCTACTACGATGCCCTAAGTTGTTGCAACAGCATGTTAAAGAGCCTTCGTCCAAACCTCCTGCAGATCATTCGAAAAATCTTCTTCCAAACAACCCCCTGTAGATCAAAGGACAGAAGGGTAATTCAGTTATCAACTGGAAAATGGGAAGATATGCCACGCCGAGAAACCTGCAAAGCAAAGTCGGATGAGCACGACGAAGACGATACACCAATTCTGTAGAATGGATGGTTGCTCATAGAAAAGCTAAGCTATATGCGTTTTTCCGAATTTGTTTAACTTCAACTGTTTGGAGTTTTAACAAATTTATGATTTAACATAAACTCTTCAAACGGGATGGAGCCTAAAATTGGTCGAGGAGTGATTTGATTATTATTATTATTATTATTATTATTATTATTATTATTATTATTATTATTATTATTATTATTATTATTATTATTATTATTATTATTATTATTATTATTATTATTATTATTATTATTATTATTATTATTATTATTATTATTATTATTATTATTATGACAAAATTATAATATTAAGATAATTTCATTGCAATCCATCAAAAGTGCAAGAATCTAGGAAATGGTAAGTTCAGAATTTGAGTTCGTACCGCAATACAATGTGTGAAATAGCATTCCATATTGTAGATCCCTGTACATCAAGAGCTCATGGCTGTGAATTTGAAATTACAGATATGGGGATTTCATGTGTTGAACATAGGAAATTTTAAAAGTTGTCATTTTTTCGCGTGCGCCAAAAACATCTCCCGACAAACGTTGATGAATCTGGACAAATTATACATTAAACTAACGCTAAAATGTTAAACTGCGGTATTTTGGAATTAGAATTTTAATTTAGGCCTTTAAAATTTTTTAATTAATTTCTGAAGGATTAAAATTTAACGTGATGCTAAAATAGTGTTAAATTTTAATCCTTCAAAAATTAATTAAAACATTTTAAAGGCCTAAATTAAAATTCTAATTCCAAGATAGCGCAGTTTAACATTTTAGCGTTATTTTAATCTATAATTTGTCCAGATTCATCAACCTTTGTCGGGAGATTTTTTGGCGCACGCGAAAAAATGACAACTTTTAAAATTTCCTATGTTTAACACATGAAATATCAACTTTGAGGTGAAATTACTCGACAACCGCAAGAGTTACGACTTTAATTTTAAAAACTCGATAAAATATACTAATTGGACAAAAAAATGTGAAAATCAGCGAGATAGGAGAAAGTAAAAAAATGGCCTAAAATGGACCACCCCCTTAAACGAAGTTAGTGTTTAAAAGCTGATTTAACAACAACAATTAACAACATAACATTTTAAAATTACGGTTAAATTGATGTGTTATGTGGAGTTTCCTACGATTCAATCTTCAGGCTTCCTCCCTTGTTTCTGCCGTAGTTATTGAGCCCGTAGCAACAAATTTCTTGTCCGGACATTTTGTGACTGATTGTCTAGTGCTTTAGTCACAAAACCTACTGTGGGGAATTTTAGTCCGGACATTTTATCTAACTTAGTTTAACTAAATTAAATTAAAGTTAAAGATGTCTGTGGCCTAATAGTATATACGGTACATTGAAAAGGAAAGTAAATGGTGTGTTCCACAAGATTTAGCAAGCGTGATTTGTGCCTACATGGTATGTTATGTCTTGATGTGAATAGAAGCGTACACTCTACACACTAAGCGGAATCCAAAGATCCCCTCCTCCAGTCAATTATCTCCTCCGCCGCGGTCCTTTTTCTGTCGGCGACAAAGTCCTCATTCCCCAACAGCAACCCCTCAAGGGACAGCCCACTTGGCTTGGCCCACTCCAGGTTGTGGCTGTTCTTGGTAACTACACCTATCGCTTGAATAACAACCAAGTCTGGAATGCTCGTAAGCTGAAGCGTTTCTTTCTTCACGCCTCTACCTTTAATCAATGTTTCGGATCAGAGGCTCCAGGCTCCTGCCAGAGAGCGAGAAGAGTTCAACCCCCAACAGGTGCCCAGAAGATGTCAACGCTATCCTACAAGACTACGCAGACAACCACAGAAATATGATCCTATATCAGGCGAATTTTATAGAATATATAGTTATGCTTTGTCTTGCTGAAAACTGCCCTTTCTTGGCGTTGTGCTTTAAATGATCTTACTGCACAAAAACCGGAGGGAGGAAATTGGTGTGTTCAGCAAGATTTAGCAAGTGTGATTTGTGCCTACATGGTATGTTATCCCTTGATGTGAATAGAAGCGTACACTTCAATAAAACAACAGACAAAAGGAAAATATAGGCCGGAAAGTTTCTGACTAAAAGCAATAGGCCCAAATTTCTGGACTAAAAACACTACTAGACAGGAAAATTTGTAACTCAATTAAGTTTATCACAAAAGCTCCGGACTAATTGATTGTTACTCAGGATCAAGTGTGCCCCTCAGGGCGAGTTTAACACGAAGGACCAATTACAGTTGGGATTTACAACTGAAGGAAATGAATGAGTAAATAAGCAAAATCTTATTAATAGCCAAATTTTGTATAGCCTCTTAGGTCCTGTTTCTTTAAAGATTAAAATGGTAACACTAAGCTGATTACAAACCAGTAGGATTAAAATTGTAACATCTGCTTCCTTAATGCTGGATTAAACAGATTAGACGGATAAAAATAAACTCATTTAATCCGTCCATTTATAATCCGCGGGTTAAACGAGCTAATTTTAATCCGTTTAATCGGCCGTTAAATAAACCTCGATAAAACGTTTTCACTTTTAACTTTTAACTTTTAGAACTTTTAGAACTAAGAACTTTTAACCCGTTTCGTCCACGTAGTCGCAAGAGCATTAAAACTAATTGAAAATGCATGCAAACATGCGAAAATGCGTTGGATTTTACAGATTAAAATTTACGCTTAAAAACAGATCTTCATCAAGTCGAATTTCAGTTTGTTGATTCTTAATCCGATGTGTACATAAAGAAACAGGATTGGATTAAAATTCTAATCCTTGGTGCATTTAAGAAATAGGATTAAATTTAATCCGCTTAGTTTAGCTCGTTCGACTAAATTTTAATCCAATGTACTGTTTGTTTAATGCGGATTAATTTTAATCTAATCCGTTTTATTTTTAAAGAAATGTGCCTTTAGGTTCTTGTACATTCACGCGTAGTACTGAATTGATGCTAATTTAAAACACCCTATACGGAGCACGTCCTACTTGCTTTCCATGAGCAGCAAAACTGCATTATTGATGCCACTGCACTAAATACAGACGTAAACATAAACATTGAACAAATATGAGGTTCACTTGAAAAATACAAAATGCCGCTTGAAACTCAAAAATGTCAAGCACGCAGAAAAGTACCAATAAACCAGTTATTAAAATAAATATCAAATGTTCAAAATAATAAGAATTGCATCCACATCTTCTGCTTGGAATTCATCAAAGATTGATCTGAAATGCAATAAATATAACTGCCTTTTTGAGCTATTTTTCTCAAATGAGTTAATATTATTCAGAAATGTAACCGCAAAATATATGACTTGCTGCTTGTATTTCGAATAGATAGAACGTCAACACCAAACACATTATCCAATCAGGAATATGAGAGAAGCTGAAAATGTTCTTAACTTATCAACTTGGTTTACACTCTTTCCCAATACTAACCCTTCCCTCCCACAGATTTTTGGCAGCCCCTTTTTTCTTAATGGGCTTTCCGAGTGGGTTATTTAGATCTCCAGATTAGTCACTATTGATCTGCGGTTGGGTGGTGGGGATTAATCGGCGCTTACGAGTGCTGCCCAAATGTGACTGCGGCTACTCCTGGCCAATATTGACTGAGTTGGTCAGTAGCTGCACGTCATAACTGCATGTGAGTGTCATGTTTGTCTGTCCTTAACCGACTCTTGTCACTCACCTTGTAGACAGAGATATTGAACAAACTCTTATGCAATTGCACCGGCATTTTTCTCACTATACACACTGTGTAGTTTTCTATATAAAATACATAACTAGTGAGAGTTCTTAATTCTCGAAAACATACTGTGGACTGCAGTAAGCATTTGAAATTTTAACTAAAATATGCAACTCTGTATTAAAGATAAAGGATAATTAGGATTACTAGCAACTCTAAAATTTCCTGCTCCAACAGTCATACGTACATAAAGTCAAAGCAAAGCAAAGTTGTGAAACCGTTTACATACCGTTGTGCTATCAACAGTCAACGTCCACGTCTGATATGACGGTTCATAACTCGTTTCAAGTGCTCATCACAAATTAATTTTTTCGCAGCTGCAAAGAGCAAAGGGAGCTGTTGAATGCTGGTAGCCTGGGTTGTCATTATAAATAAATTGGGGGCATTCTGAATAGCTCGTTGATTTGCATACGTATGATGGAATCTTTCCTTTAGTCTATCTGTTGCCTCTTGCACATTACTGATGCTGGGTGCAATCAGGTCAAAGTCATTGAACTCTTCTAAACTTTCAGCGAACAAATCTTCCTTGTTCAGGAACGTGATGAACTGTATACTGGACAAGTTCTGATCATTCACCATCTGAACCAGCAATCGAAATAATTGCACGCTGCAATCCAGCCTGGATACAAAGCCACGGTGTCTGGAAACAGAAATATGATATTAAATTAGATTAGGGAGGGACACTTTGTGAATTAAATATACATGCTAAATTTGAAGCTGATTTAAGGAAGAAGAAATTTAGATGATTTGACAAATTTTTAAATTTTTTTAAAAAATTTCAACAAATTCCAAACATTTTTAAAAATATGCTTAGCGTTGTCAACTAATTTCTACTGCATAAGCCGTATCGTACGTATAAATCAATGAATGCACAGTATACATATATTGCGTGCAGTTATTTTGTAAGGTTGAAGAGGAAACTAAGCCGCCTGACTTATTACACAAAAGCAATTGTTTACACATCAACTGTAAGAGGATTCAATTCCACAGTGATGTTGGGCTTCAACAAAAAGGCTTACAGCAGCGTTGCAAACACTTTTCACAAGCAAAGCTGTTACTCTTAACGATATCACATGACTTTAAGTAACCGATCAACCCTCTCTTGGAAACATAGTAATTTACCAAGACGGCGAAACCAGCAGCTTACAAAATAATTTCGGGCTGCGCTCAGTAAAAATGTTTCAAGAAATGGAACCGACAAAGCTAAACAAGGATTTGCTCATATATTATATTAATAAAATAACAAAAATAGCCACTAACTAACTAGCATAAATATTTAGTAAAATATAGGTAAATTTTGATAAGTCATAGCAAAGTTTAGCTTCGTTCAAGAGGATGGCTCAATCTTATAGCGCTGAGTACATTCAACAAGGTATCGTCTGTTAGTGACTCCAGGACGCCTCAGCGACCTGTTCCACAGGTCAACCGAGCGCACCTTCCAGTTAAAGAGGTATGGGCACCAACGACAGCCGCTTCGCCTGTGAGTCCCAGTTAAACTGTCATCGATACCCATCACTTTTGCCACTGACGTTTGCCACATATGGGTATAGATTATTTTATCAAACTACTCGAAAACCATTTCTCTATTTCCGTGGAAACCAGTTCGCCTTAGTGTTTGGCATGGGTCTCAGAAGCACGAGCTGACCGACGTCATACTCTACTAACTTTATTTTTCTGTCACAGTAAATAGCCTGCTCATCTCTAGCTTTCGGCAATTGCGGCGAGCCACTAAATAAATGTCGTTAAGTCCGGATTTTAGATGATCCCTGTAATCTCTAGGATTAGAGCTTTGTTCCCAATAGTCTGACAGCTATAATCTCATACATGGGCTGTCTCCTGTATAGTAATTCAAATGGTGACAAACCTGCAGCTGATTGAACACACGTTCTCAAGCCCAAACACACGTAAGGAACAAATGTGCCCAGATCCATACCCCTTTGATTTGCATACGTGAACAATGACGTACTTATAGTGCGTGGTGCGCTATAATCGGATGGTGCGCTCTACCAAAGCGTATGCCCATGGGCGGTACGGTGTAGTTTCCCCTTTTTATAGTAAAGGATTCGAGTGGTTTGACGTATTGCCGTTGATGCCTTTCGACCTTGATAATACTGAAGAATTCGCTGGCAACCGTGGAGGTTTACAGTTTCCCCAAAGATTTTCTCTATTATCTCGATGCGTTCATTGATTTTGTAGGAAACACTTCCACCCACTTGGTGAAGTAGTTTATGAAAACCAAATAAGTATCGGATACCTCTACATCTACATCTACCTTCTACAAAAAGGCTCTGTAAATCAACTGCGAGTCTTTCAAAGGGACTAATCGCACGAACGTTCTCCAGTGGTAGCTTCTGAAGTTGTCCTGGCTTCATTTCCTGGCATCGATCGCAGGTTCTTCACCACTAATAAACGTTTCAAATTCGGCGAAATCGTTTCGATCACTTCACTCGTTGTGTAAAAGGACCGGCATCCGACTTCCAGCCATTTTGTTAAATTATCCTGAAGGACTAGTATGCATCACTACTGATTTGAAGCCGTGGCAAAGAGACGGACGATGTCCAAAGCCAGGCGGTGTCCATGGCTACTTCGAAACGTCCGTTGGGTGAACCACAGGGCAATGGTTTTGATGTCTTGTCAGCCTGCTGGCAAGGGCCACATCTTGACCCATTTTTCGTTGTCGTTTTGCATTAGGGGCCACCAATAAACATCCCTCAGACGCTGCTTAGTTCTAACAACACCTGGACCCAGTTGCATAAAAGTTCTTGAGTTGTGGAATTCGCAACATGAGGCCTCAAATACCCGAGACTTTGAGATTTCAAGTGCTTCATAAGAATTGTCAGGTTCTGTCATTGTCATTCTGTCAAGTTACAAGCTCTCAATTTGTAAGTCCTTAGGTTCTCAAGTTGCGGAAACGTTTCCACAGTAAAGTCTAGTGATTGCTTCATGAATGTTCTCAAGCTCTCGAATTCCATGTCTCCAGTAGCCTATAAGTGCTGTGGTCAAAATTGACAAGAGAACTTACATATCTAATTTTCTCTAGTAGCTACTGAGAGTCTATTGATTCAGAAAATTTTTACTGTTGCTTGATAAGGATTGGTCTTTTAAATAATCCTAACTTTCTTCCTTACTGATTTTAACTGTCCTCACAGTTTGTTTAAGTGTTTTTGAATTGTTCATTGATTTAATGATTTTAGTATAACCTTTTTATAAGTTAATTATGGTTATGGATTCAAGTAAAATAATGCTGAATATTAACAATTTTACTATAATGGTTTTGTTCTAAATTTGGTTTTCTGGACACGGAATATGTTCTCAGCTATATAGATACTGAAACCCCCAATCCATTCTTTACATGGGCAGGTGGTTCCCCTGGCTGAGATAGGAAGACAAGTGGAGGTGACAAGTGGAGGTGAAAAGTGTTCCATGGAACTGCTGAGTGGCTTTGTCATTCCTGTTGCTTCGACCAATTTACTGGAGACGGCCCGGTAGGAGAACTGGCTGGCTTCTGATTCTTGCCTTGTGCGACAAGAACGCTGAATCGCTTAGCCTGGACGCGGCCTGAACCAGTGAGGCTTATCTTCTTCGGCGAGGCCTGGGAACAGCCTAAAGTTCCAGCCTTGGGACGACCTTCGTCTACTTTTTGGTTTGACCTGGCTGCTGTCAAACCCAATGGATTCTGCGGCCTTGAACTGGCGGCGTTCAAAGAGGATCTTGCGTTCTTCTGCTCAGACCAGGCAGCAAATTGCACTGAGCGGTCGTTATGTTCTGCTTGACCTGGAAACGGTTCAAATATGCTGAGTTACCTGCTTCTGCTTGACCTGGAAACAGTCAAAAGTGATCAGCTCCTCTTCGCTTCCAAACAGCTAAATAGACTTCTTCTGTTCTGACCTGCCGCTTTCAGAATTACTAGATGAGTCTTTTTGCGTCAAAGCATTGAAGTGGCCAACGCTGATCACCAAACTTCTCCTCCTTTGACCTTGAAGTGGTCAAAGCTTATGACGTTTGATTTGATTGGAAGGTGATCAGAGCTCTACCAGTCCGCCAATGTAATGTTGAAAGGGAAGCTACCCAACCAACTGAGATAACCCCACTGATTTATTGCACAAAAGCAAAGGGTTTAATGGCAACAAAGCTAATTTGCATATTAGGGAATACATTAGATTGGCATTTCAGATGCGCACGTGAATGACACAACACCACACGCTACACGCTTGAGTTATTGGTTAATGCAAAAGGAATTGTAACCGAAGTGTTTTCATGACTGTGAATAATGCGAAACTTATTGCAAAGTGGTCGCAGGATTGAAAGATTTGATTTCGAAATCACTGAGCAAAATTCAACTTCATTTGGGATTTGTTCTCCAAAGGGGATTGCCAGTTTAAAATTAAAAATAAATGTTAAACAAAATAAACTTACGCGTGCGTTTGTGCAAAATTGGTTTTATTGTAGTCTGCCAAAGAGGCAATGTACAAGATTCCACAGACTGTATTTCTACTGGTATATACGGCATTTCTGTTAAGCCACTGCAAGGCAAACGCTGCTGACCTGGCAGTTTCTGTACCTTCCACGCCTCCTAAAACAACAAAATTGTAACAAGCTTAAATTATGAGCTACCTACAAATGGTCTTGTTAATATTCAGTACTAAAGCAGGCAACCAAACAAATGCCGATTGAATCAAAAAATCCGCTGATCGTTGAGTCTAATTTCAATCGCTATCTCGACTATAGAATAGGAACCTGTTAACTTGAATTTAAAAGAGTTAAACTTTGTTAGCCTTCAAATGAAAGCTATTGTTTTTTAACAGTTGAACCTGTACATGCGCCGTTTACTTTGTTTTGCTTTTTCAATATTAGCACTGAGAATTCAGAACATTTCCTTTACGAAACTTAGCCAAAAAGACGATTGAAATTACCCAAATCTGTCAGCTCTATGACGATACCGTCGATGTAAAAACTGTAGGTATGCTCCTGGGTCGTAGGCGACCTGACATGCATGATATCTTCATTTGTGGGAATGTAGTTTGGCTCAGCCAGTGCGTCCAGTCTACGGATTAGGTATTGCACATTGTCACCGATGTAAAATTCGGTTCTTCGATTAAAGGTTTTCTGGATCATTTCGTCTGCCCAGAGATTCTCGATTAGGGATTTAGCTTGCTGCATTTCTTCGTCACTGATTTCTCGTTCCGCAAAGTTGTGCGAATCCCCAATCAGTTCTCTCAGCTCCTCTGCTTTCCGCAACATTTCATCATCTTGAAACCGGTAACCAAATTTGTTCATTTCATCAAGCAGAATTTCCATATTTCGAATGACATTTTGCCGAAGTCTGTTGCCATAGCTTTGCAGTTTTTCAGCCGTAATGGCTGGCACAGTTTGCTTCCTTGCTTCGTCATATCTTTGAAAATTCACAGTTAAATTTCTAATGATCGTAGTTTTCCCCACTTGTGCAATTCCAAGAAGCAGTAGTTTCACTCGATTAATATGAGGTTGTAATGATGACCCTGAAGAACCGGTTGGGGGGGATGATGGTGGTTGAATGATATTTCTTATCCAGTCAAGACACATTTTCCTTCATCCACCTAAGTCAATCTAAAATAATAAACCATTTGTAACCGTAAATACGGGTGTGTGCGAGCTCGGTTGTGTCGATGTGTTTTGTAAAGGATTAAGGCCCTTGGTGAGAGAAAACATACACGAAAGGAAACCAGCACTTAAAACAGTTAAAAAATTTTGGCTAACGAAAAGACAATTATAATCATGGTGCAAGCTATAAGGCTGTATACTGAGTCCCTGTAGGTGTACTCATTTGTGCCAACTAGTAAGAAATTTTTAGGGCAACTTGAATCTTCAAAAATTGCCATAATCACCATTTTCGGGCAGTGGTGCCTCCAAAATCGTAAAAATAAAACTTTTTGAAATTGAAAATTTTTGATGTATTTGAATACATCCAAATTTCAGCCCCAATAGTGAACGTTTGCTAGTTCTATGGTTGCAGAAAGCTTCTACACAGGATCCGACAGACGACAGGTGATTTTGGCAATTTTTGAAGATTCAAGTTGACAAACAGTTTTCAGTCGGCAGCATTTGCTATCATTTGGCACAAATCGGTACACCTGTGGGGCCTCTGCATATGCCAAATTACAGCCTTATCCTTTGATCCTTTGATCTCTCTTATGGGTCAAAATTGTCAATTTTTGAAATTTCCAAAATATAGTCAAACTGGGTATCATTCTATAGCTAATAATGAGCTGAACAACTTTTCTAATAAAACTATGCGGCTGGAATGTAGTATTTGCAAGATAAAGCAAGTTAAGCTTTGATGGCACAGATAGTTGAAAAACGTTCATTACACTATTGAAGAGATACATAGCATTGCGAACGACTGACTGGCTAGCTTGGAGTCGTATTAGCACTGAAATATTAGCCAACCGACAGCATTAACCTCTGACCAAAAACTGTAGAAAACAAAGTATATATTTTCTGAACCGAACTGATGAGATCTTTCTTTTCGACAAAAAATTTTTCTGAAGTTTCCCGTGAGATTTCAGAAGGCGCCGCTTTTATATGTCCAGGAGGATTGGTACAAGGTACTACCGCGATTTTTTCAGGAAAAGTTGCCCCTTGTCTGAAAGTCCTACATAGCAAAGTTCCACGTTTTTGGTTGCAAATTGCGTGAGTTATTCCATTTTTTTGATTTTCAAACACCATTGATCTTTGCCGCTTTTTCGACTTTGACTGGCTACTACTCGTGACTCGCTGAGTGGAAAATTTTTTCGATTAGATTTGCAGCACCGCCTAGACGTCACCTTTGACCTGATATATGTGGTATTTCAAAATTTGAAAGTCGATTTTTCGAGAAATACCACTTTTTGACCCAAAATTTCGGCATAGCGATTCTAACAAAAGTGAGTAAAAATAGCATAATCATAAAATTCAGAGCTGTATCCAACGATATAAACTTTTCGTGGCTACGACTTATATTGCGCAAGCAATGCATTTTTAAACAATTCCCCTTATTTCAGCTGGTCTTCGCCTACCTTTGATGTTGCCGCCGTGATTCGACTGAAACAGTGTAAACTAGCAAAAACCAGCTGAAATAAGGGAAATTGTTTAAAAATTCATTGCTGGCGCAATATAAGTCGTAGCCGCAAAAACTGCATATTGTTGGATACAGCTCTGAACTTTGTGATTATGCCATTTTTACTCACTTTTGCTAAATTCGCTTTGCCGAAATTTTGGGTCAAAACTTGGTATTTTCGAAAAAATCGACTTTTAAATTTTGAAATACCACATATATCAGGTCAAAGGTGACGCCTAGGAGGTCCCAAAAATCTAATCGAAAATTGTTTCCACTGAGCGTATCACGAGTAGTAGCCAGTCAAAGTCGAAAAAGCGGCAAAGGTCAAAGGATTTTGAAAATCGAAAAAATGTAATAACTCACGCAATTTCAAACAAAAAAGTTGAAATTAGCTGTGTAGGACTTTCAGACATGGGGAAAATTTTCCTTAAAAAATCGTGGTAGTACCATGTACAGCAATACGTAACTGAACGAAGTAC
>JASAND010013676.1:0-20178 GCA_030248195.1 Trissonchulus latispiculum
CGAGACCAGCTCCGAGTTAACAAAATGTATACAGGAGCATGTTCTTTTTAAAAGGGGAGACGTTATCCGTGGTGACGTCGACCAGGCTTTGAGACTCCTTCTGGCAACTTGGTTGAGTTGTTTTTTGACCAACCTAATGGGGCCAGTTTCCTGCTATCACTTTGCACCTTCCCGGGTGATGATCATCACATTGTGATGTCTAATGCAGCACAACAACAACAGCAGCAACACTGAGCCTACTCCGAAACAAACTCCCCAACTTAACCAATTATTTTCGTCTTTCCTTTATTCTACCTATCATCCCTGTATCTGTTCGTAAACCTGGTCTCCCATGTTCTCAGGTAGTGCCATTGAGCAAAAATTAGAGTACTTTTTTATGAAGCATTTGACGGATTCTTCAGTGGAATGCTTTCCATGATATATTTGCTTGTTAAGAATTTCATCACTTACTGCGCTGGATTGTGAAAATAAAGTTTCCTTATTGAGCTGAGCTGGAATCCATGGCTGAACTTCATTCTAAACCCCTATTTTGGCTCTATTATTTCATCATGTCCTTCTTTGAGGTACATACTCATTTGCTAACATAGCTATTCTACCTTCGAACTTCTCTTCAGACTGCTTGGCAAGCTCATCCCAAGATTTACCCATATCAGTAGGCTCATCGTTTTCTCACTCGAGTCACTACTGTCTAAACATTCGCTCATCGTCTCAGATTCGGAGTCAGCACACACTGGTTGTGCACTCTTCTCAACGTTGTGAACATGATGTTACCCTATAGATTGAACGCCATAGTGAACGTCTGACCGGTACTGAACTACTGCACTGGTACTGTCCATACATGTGCTTGGGGGGAGGGGGGTTGGACCCCCCAGACCTGTACCTCCCCTCCAGATTCCGGATTTTTCCGTTTTTTGGGCAAAAAACCGCAAAAAATTCGGTTTTCCGGCGGCCGGGCCGTCGGCTGACCCCCCCCCCCAGAAGTTCCCCTCCTGCACATGTCTGATACTGTCTGTAATATTCACAACTATACATATCTGTTCTGATAGAGTGACAGCTTTATAGACTTAGTGATATTTGTCTTTGTTGTTTGCGTTTTTATTAATGTGGCTTTGTGCTTGTAAGCACTTTTCCTGTGTTTACTGATTTGGAGTCACTCCAAACACCGAACCTATACCGAGGATACACAGAACAACGTTTGAGTAATTCTGGAGTAATGTTAAATGACGAACACCAATTTCCGTTGTTATTGATTTATGGTACTCGTAGTTGTCATGTCGAATTGTTGTCTGGAAAGACAATAGTCGAGGAGTTTGCAACAGCATCATGTCAGCATGTACCGGAAACTTATCTATGTCCTCCCAAAGTTGACAATAACCTGTGCTGTCGTTTTTCACGGAGGAAGGCAAAGTGCGGAAAATCAGTGATATGTCAGTGAAGGACACGATAGAAGCCCGTCCACTGATGATAAGCTAGATTTAGATGAAGTTTTCCGCAACGAGTGGAACAGAGAATCAGCTGGCAACGCAGAAGACTGCCATGAATAAAGTGGTCATCAACTTTGATTGTTCAGAAATCGGGAAGAATCACCAGCAGCTTGTTGTTTCAAAACACTCATATATTCTCCTAGTCCTCTGGAATTCAGCATATATGATCACTTAACCTGCGTGTTTAGTTTCTGCAACCAGATGCCACGTTCCTTTCTTAAGGCCCAGGAATTCTGTAATTCCATGAAAAGTGACGAACAAGCCATTTCTGTTGTGAAGCTAAAGAATGGGGAACACTAAAATAGTTTTAAAATATTGAAAAGAAATTATTGTTTCTTGGTTTCTGATCCGTTAGTGTTCTGTTGTTACTATCTGTTGTTAAAGAGTAGTCACAGACACAACATGTGGCGACGAGGGTGGGATCTGACTGTTCAATCTCCAACAATTTCCTCCTTCTACAACGGACCACACCAAGAAAAGCACCATAACTGCGTCAGAATGAGGACACTAATCATTGGCTGTTAGCAAGCCCGTTGATAAGGGACGAGCTGTTGTTAATATATGCAATGTTATAACACTATATACATTTATACATACACAAGGAGTTTTAGTACATAGAGTCAATGCTTCTGTCATCATAGCGGCTGAGTTTCTTTACAGTGATTGCTGCAATGTGTAGTGTGCAAACCAAAAAGTAGATCGATGTTGCTGTGGCGGCAAATGTGTAACAGATCCCAGGCACAACGTTAATTGTCATGCCGAATCGTTTCACATCTTCTCTGGCTCTATCCACTTTGTCTTGATCACCAAGGGACAATATTGCAATGCCTGCACAGAAAACAGCAAATGCAAATAGATAGTCTGCTATCTTATAAAAGTCGTGACTTACATCAGTTTGCAAGTAGCCAAAAACTAGCCATTGATACGACACCCTATGGAGATCCGAAATTACAGCTTGTTAAAGTATAGTCTCCCATTGGTGGAAATAGTTGAATTGCGTTTTCAGGGTAGTAAATATTTACCTACACTGTACATGTACAGCGCTGTACTCTCTATTGTACACCAAATCTAACACGTATAAGTGGGAACTCAAAATGTCGAAATGTCAAAGTATTAATATTCTGCTATCGACTTAGATTATTAGGAGGCTTTATACCACTGAGTGTAGTTGACAAGGCAATGAATGAGCTTGCACAGGAAAGGAAGCAAAATAGCAAATACTGCTCTTGACATTCCGCTAGAGCCAAAATTGTCAGAAGTATTGCTGTTGCTCCAAATACCAGAGCCAGTATCATCATGCCAAATGTGGCCTTCATTGAACTGCTTGCATTCTAAATTAATTTTATAGAAGTTAGTCTTTTAATGAAACAAAGTGTAGATACAGTTTAAATAAAACTGAAATAAAAACTTATATACGGCTATAATCACTAGAACTAAATTAAAATTGGAAGGATTCCAATCCTCAGTCTTCTGTAAATCGCGTAGAGGCTCGATGAATCAGCCCACAGATGCTGGGCGAAACTTATCGCACAACAGATTTCATTACTATGAGACATATACAAATCATCGATCGAATTGGTTCTAGCTCTGGAATGTAGCCTCGAAAGTTCTAACATAAAATTCTTCGCTATTCGCGACAGATGCATCAGTGGAATGCCCTGAAATCTTGTTCAAATGCAATGTGCGCACAACGTTCAATGCAGAGTTCCACTTTAAACTGGTTACTTACTGCATATAGTATTAGAATAGAATTTAATTATCAATTAGAAGTACTCTAACATAATATACTACTTTATAGCTACATCGCAGGTTTTGAGCGAGTATTAATCTAACTTCATTCTTCGTTTCTGATCTAGAAAACATTTAGAGAGCTCCAATATTTAAAAGACCTATTTATTTACAATTAATTGCAGGCAACACCAACGAGTTTCAAATTTTAGTACACACCTTTCCAGTGTTTTGTTTCTCGCAGATTTGCTGACCTAAGGGTTCAGACTTCGGTTCACACTCAACACCAAACAGGTCGATATAGGAAGTTGCCTGAGTGGTATTTTCGTACTCTAAATGAAATATATTCCATTCACGTCGAGGAATGGCCAAACTCGTTAAAAGAATGGCGATTATTAACAACGGAATTACGGGATAGAGGATATATTTGGATGACGATTTAGGTGAGCCACTCATTTGCTGTAGTTGAGTCAAAGGTTCAGGACTCTGCAGTAATAAAGGCACAAACTAGACTCTTAGGTTGGTTTCAGCGAGCATCAACTACCTAATCACCATAATAAGCTCCTATTTCCACAAACTAAGTTGATTAATTAGCCATTAATAAAGTCTAGCTGACTTAGGCAAATGCAAAAGTAGAAGTTTATGATGTAAAAATTGTAACTAGTCAAGTGTACTTATTCAATAGTGGTGAAAACTCGGAATAGATCTATGATATACATTAGCTTAGGTTTCACCAGAAAATTAAGGCCTGATGAAAACCAATAGACTATACTAAGAAGATAATTCGGAGAACCGAATCAAGGATTAGATTAGATTAGATCAAAGATCTAGATAGGACTGCTAAACTGGCTATACTATGAGTATATAATGACAAGAGTGTGACAGCAGCAGGCACATGTAATGAGAGCAAATACTAAGCACTGCAAGCAATTGCCTGGTCCCGCACAAATTGACCCTCCCTTTAACGTCGGTGCTGCCTGACGCATGCAAGTGCTGTCTAGAGTTAACTTTAGCTAGTGCTTAATCTATTCTTCTATAACTTTTGACTTATATATATACTGTGAATAAGAACTGCCAAGCTATAACTACCACGAGGAATCAGAAAGATTTACTAAATGGAGATTACTTGAAAAACCTCATAATGACAGCAGCATTTCTACGCCATAATGTGGATAGTCAGTTCTCAAAGCAGAGGGTAGACAGTTATTGAAATTTACAGACTGGTGGCAACGTCAGAACATAGTAAAATGTTATATCAGACTGATGAAAACGACGAAGCAGAGCTTCCGCAGGTTTGGTAGGCAATTCAGCAGTTAGGGTGAGCTAGACCAAAGTCACCTGAGCATAGCTAACAACTGTACTTACCAAAGCATACACCAAAGTACTGGTATGCTACACCAGCAAACGATAGAGTTTAGATCACCTGAAACAGTCAGATACTGTAACACTACTCCTAGTTGACTGTTTAGGAAAATTTATAAATTGTTTAATACTGTAAAATGCAGCATCCACTTTTCAGTATATGACACCAGATAATGTATGTACAGTAGTGGTGTTTTAGGCACTGAAACTGAAACTGAAGCTATGCATCGGGTTGTACAGATTTCAGTTTCAGGCACTGAAGTTGAAACTCAAACTGAAACTATTTTATTAAGAGGCCTGAAACTGAAACTGAAACTGAAACTATGTTAGGCCTCCGACTGAAATTTAAATTGAAACTGATACTATTTCGTGTTGAAACTGAAACTAAAACTGAAACTATCTGGAATCGTCGACTGAAACTGAAACGGAAACAAAAATCGGTTACTGAAACAAAACTAATATACAGTTATCTGAAGCCCAGACTGCCAGAACTAGTCGGATCGTTTCTGGCATAAATGGCGAAGTGAGTGATGATCAATAAAACCCAAATTACAAGTCCGTCAGATTCAAAGGACTGCACCTTATTTAGAACAGGGTACTTCGAAGAATAACGACTGCTTTAACATTTCTGCAACATTCTCTAATAAGATATTTATACCATCACCAAAAAATAAAGCTTTTCCCATACGATATTGCAGTGTGGACTGAAAACAGGTTGCAGGGTAAACAAGGTGCTAACGTAAACTTAAAGGTAGCCTTTTAAATTCCACCATTGTCAAGATGATCTGATCAGGCGTCTTCTAGTGGTACTGATGGTTCACAAACAGACTTTCAAGTCCAGGTCCAGGACTTGGACTTTGGAGTTGTTTCTGAGTAGACTAAGCTTTCCTCGGAATTTCGACGACGTAGACTGACCAGAAGCAGTAAAGACTGACTCCCAATCACTTCTTTGGTCTTTAACCGAACTTTTCTCTTCGATGTCTCTGCCATTGTGTCGCCAGCCTTTGTCCTGTCTAACAGCATCTACCAGTGAATCATGTCAGTCAGTCATTCAGTCAGCTGAATTCGTCCAGTTTTTCAATAGTCTGCTTTTTTCGACATATTGACCACTGCAACTAAAAGGCCAGCAAAAATTGGGAAATCAGGTTTAGGTCTTGACTGATTCCCTGATACAAACAAAACAAAGTTTCACAGTTTGTTCTTAGTCCATAATATAAATTCTGATTCTGATATGTATTCTAGAATATTTGAACTAGTCTTACCAATTAACTAGCATTCCTCTGAAGCAATGAGAGGTATTCGTTGAGATTGGTTGAGTAGTCAGTCAAGAGATATAAACATGATTCAGCTAAAGAAAATGGTTTCAGTCAGCGCACATGTAGCAACTGAATTTAAAAACTCTTTAATCCTCTTTAACCAACTTTGATTTTATCCTCTGATGTACGCGTTTGTTGAGAATCAACTAAATTAAGGCGTTGCAACCTGACTTTAAAAACAAACACTAAAACAAACCGTTACTGCTGTGTGCAGTTTTCAGTCTGTTAGCTAAGCTGATCAGCTTAGATATAATCCATCAGTTCAGTGTTGTCAATTGTCGTCTGGAAACTGATTGTCCTTTTGTATTCCTTTTATATCCCCATATGCCTTATTTTCATGCTGCTAAAGATATGTAACCCGTTCCTCGCAACTTAGTAAGGACTTAGTGACTGGTTAGGTAGGTAGAAGTATTCTTAGGCCCGATCTAGTAACCTGTAGTATCTCGGCCTCTAGACAGTCTACTTAGGTCCAGACAGCTGCTTTTGGACTTTCACACGTTTATACTTTGAGTATAGTTTGCTAGTCTGCCACGCTATAATTTGGTGGACGGAGCCGGGACTGTATAAAGTATATATATTTTTTAGAATCCTCAGGAGGAGGAGAATCCGGTAAAACCGTCACATCCGGTGCATATCCGGTAACCGGATGCCAAATCGATAAAACGCTTCAGATTCGGAAAGACAATGCTAATTAATTCATACTCTAATTTTATTGGTCCTTAGCCCAAGACATTTCCGACAATTTGGTCACATCCGGTCCATGTCTGGTAACCGGATGTCTAGGTCACAAAAACTGTACAGCAAGATGGGTAGGTCGTACAGTTTCGCTGATTGCAGTTTTGGATTCAGCTGGTCAAAATTAGTGTGTATACGAACGTTTGTCCGATTTGGACCAAAATTGCGTGATCGATGGTCGTATCTCGGTTCGAAAAAAAAACCGGAAAAATCGGTTTTTCCGGTCTGGTGCTCGGAATCGCGAATAAAAATGTTCGTTTTTGGCACAGTGAATATTTGGGAGGGTGCTTTCATTTTACCGGTGTCAAAGTAATCGAATATCCGGTCGATTTCCAGTTCTGAGCTTTGAGATTTGATATTTCATGGGCTATTATCTCAGAATCCGGTTGGCCTAAAAGTCAAATTATTTCATTGAAATGATATTTTGTCTATGGCTAACAAGCATCAAGCTTAAATTACTTCATATATGCTGTAATTTTTGAATGATAGTGTTTTAAAAATGGTTCATAAATAACTTATGTAGCATGGGACAAAGCTAAGCGTATGGGATCAAATCTCATGTCCGGTTTAACAATTAGACAAAACAGGCAAGATCAGCCCACTTTTCAACCGCCATCATTCAAAAATTACAGCAGATATGAAGTAATTTTAGTTTGATGTTTCTTAAAAATAGACAAAATATTATTTTAATGAAATAATTTGACTTCCGGGCCAACCGGATCCTGAAATAATAGCCCATGAAATCTCAAATTTCAAAGCTCAGAACGGAAACCGACCGGATATTTGATTACTTTGACACCGATAAAATGAAAGCACCCTCCCAAATATTCACTGTGCCAAAAACGAACATTTTTATCCGCGATTCCGAGCACCACACCGGAAAAACCGATTTTTCCGGTTTCGTTCGAACCGAGATACGACCATTGATTACGCAATTTTGGTCCAAATCGGACAAACTTTGGTATACACACTTATTTCGACCAGCTGAATCCAAAAATGCAATCAGTGAAACTATACGACCTACCCATCTTGCTGTACAGTTTTTGTGACCTAGGCATCAGGTTACCGGACATGGACCGGATGTGACCAGATTGTCGGAAATGTCTTGGGCCAAGGACAAATATATTAGAGTATGAATTAAATAGCATTCTCTTTCCGAATCTGAAGCGTTTTTATCGATTTGGCATCAGGTTACCGGATATACACCGGATGTGACGGTTTTACCGAATTCGCCTCCTCCTGAGGTTTCTAAAAAATATATATACTTTATACAGTCTAACTACAAAGGTTAACTCAGAACAAGTGCTTACAGTTCGGTTCCGGTTCGGCCCGGTCCGTACCACAATTGGTCAATGGTTCTAATCCCGTGATCAAGGAATCTCAGCTGCTCACCATCAATTCAATCCGATTGGTGCTCATGCTCAGCCGAATCAGGATCCCGTCTGCTCATTCAACCCACAGCAGTATCACCGACAGCAATTGCGTCATCCGCAGCAATTTTCCTGCTGCTGCCACAGATTCCATGGACCTATGAATCAGTAGAATGTATTTTTCATAATTTGGTTACCGATTTTTCTTTGCAGAATTGCCATACAATTTTGTTTATCCAATTAGACTTGTTTTAGTGACTGTTTTAAATGTTTTGATTTGTTATCATGACCAGACATATATACTGTTTGAATTTGCTTAATTTCAACCATGTCATCACTGTAGCCATGATCAGACCTATTTTAGCTATTGGTGTTTGCTGTATTTTATCCTCCAGACTATGTTTATATTTAGCTAAATTGTTTGTTTTCTTATCGACCGAGGACGTTCGATTTATTCACCAGAGGGTGTAACCTTAGCTAAATTGTTGGTAGGTACCTAACTTTTAACATTTTGTTTTCGTCTTACGGTAGTCTAAAATGTACCGCTTTAAAACTTTAGTCAAAACAGTCTGATTTTGGATTCCTTACAATTTATCTTTTCTGAATTTTAGCAGACTTATTCAAAACATTCAAAAGCGTAGACTGTCCTACCTACGCTTTATTTTGTTAACCTAAACTTCAGTGGAGACGAAGCCTTGCAGACTAGCTCACTTTTCAATTTTGTAAGCCTACGAATGTTTGCCTTTGACTGCTACTCTTCAGACTTATCTTTACATTAAACACCTTGCCTGAAGTGTGTTAGCTTGGCTTTCCTTAAGTTGCCTGCACATGGAAGGTCACATATTCTGGAGCCCCCTTGAACAACTGCGACCCAAGTAAGTTGTTTAATTGTTGTTTAGTAATAACTAGAGAAAGAAGCTCTCCATCATTTATTAAAATTGTTTTCCCATGGCTTCAGACCAAGAAAGTGACATTGACCGAATTGTCAGACACAGGCTTACAGAATTCAAAAGAGAAATGGGCCAGCAATCGAAGATCAAACTACCCGATTAAATTCAATCGCCCATCAGATGTGCAATCTTGCTGAAACTTCAAACGAACTGTCAGCGGTGCAGTTGGCTTTATCTACAATTTCTATATTTTCTGGACGCTTAGACGAGAGCTTTTCAGACTGGCTTGAAAAATTTGAATTAGTCGCAGATAGCTTTGGTTGGTCTCTTGAGAGGAAGGCGGAAAAGGTTCCCACGTTTCTTGAGGACAATGCCTTAGAGCAATATAAAGAACTGTCAGACCAGCAAAAATCAGACTACAATTTGCTCAAGGCGGAACTCAAGAAGAGACTAACCAAGCCAGAAAATCACCGATTCGCAGTCTGAAATTAAAAGCTCGCAGAAATTACCAAATGAGACTGTAGCAGACTGTGCTGGCATTGTGAAAAAGTTGGCTTGAGCAGCCTACCTGTCAGACCTTGGTGACAAATCTCGCGATTTTTAATGATGAAGAGTTTCACAGCGGGACTTCCACTTGCCTTAAAGAAGGCATTGATGCAAAAGGAACCTGCGCATTTTAATGCAGCAGTAGAGACTGCGCAGAAGGAAGAAGCGCAGCTGCAGTATTTGAACTTGAATTCTGATCCCCTACAGCAGAATGCTGAAAGTAATACGAAAGTTTGTGACCTAATTGCTAATTTGACTGAGTTAATGAAGAAGAATTCTGTGACTAACCACCGGACTACGCCTATCGCTGCTGTTCAAACACAGCAGACTTATTCCAGAGGTAACCGAAACCTCAGCGTTACAGAACTAGTAGATGAAAGAATAAACCGTCTCGAAAGGCGCCTGGACGGTCTTTTCAAGAAACAGTCGTTCAATCCCCCCGGTCGTTTACTAACTTTCCTGGTAGGTCGCGAAATGATAGATTTCGGCAGGCAGGGAGAGTGTCTTCTAGAGATTTTCAGCCTTCTCCAGTTAGAAGGATTTGTAATTTTTGTCATCAACCAGGCCACATTCAGAGTAACCGCAGACTCAGGCAGGGCACCGAACGAGAGATTTCCCCAGCTCGGCCGTGGATCAAGATCATTTCTGCCTCCAGTCGCCTATCGCTGTTCAATACGGATTGTCCTCTGACCATCAACGGGAAACCCCTCACCAGTACCATCCAGGCCTACGCCTATATCCATCCTATTCAGACAAATGGGCATGGATTACTGCGCCAATAGTCTATTCCAGCACCTGTATACCAACGACCCGTTTGAAGTGATGGGTTTCCTCCGGGCAAAGGCTATCCACTATGAGCCAGTGCCGGCAAGCTGGTTGTCGGTGCGTGATGACGTGCTCCTGACCATCCTGCTCGTCAAATATCAGACCTATCCACAGATCTGAGAAGAGCTGAGAGCCACCCGAAACCAGATCGTCGATTATTGCCATCAAAGAGATCTGCTGATGGCAACCGGCCATTCGGAAAAGGAAACTATGAATCGCCATGAGTCAGATTGGTAGGGGAAGAACCTCTACGGTCAACATCTCATGACCCTAAGGGAAAATCCAACCGAAACCGTCGTTCAGACCAGCATCGATTTGGATGAATGGGCGAATTCTACGGTTATCAGCCTGGAACCTCCAAGATCCATCCTTATCATCAGCGATGGATGTTTCTGCATGTACTTTTCAGAAGTTGAAGGCGGAACAATCCTCTGCCAAGAGGATTTTCATTTGGCTGACGTGTCTGCATTGTTGCAGGGTCACCGGATGTCAGACTACAAATTTAAGACTGGTCACGCCGATCTACAGGATCCAGGCGATGAGCTGGACCGTGACTTTGAGGTCTTGGTACCCTTACTTCAGGGCCCACAGGTTTGTTTCATTGATCCGCTTGTCCCAGTTTCGAATCGGGCTCAGCAGTTTCAAAATTGGTTGAAAAAACAAACTATTCACTACCACTATCGCTTTTCAGACCTGGATCCGACTGCGTTCCTGTTCCCGGACGGAAGACTGAACGGCTATCTGTTCCAAGACCTGACAAACTTGAATATTTCCGGAACTCTGAAACTTTATGACCTCTGGGCAGGCATCTTCCCGATTTTGCGATCTAGCAAGCGGTTTGCCTCCAAAGCTGCGTATTCACAGGTTCTTGAGGGCTTCCCACCATCCGTGCATCGCATGCGCCAGCAGCGATTCGACTCTCGGAACCAGTTGAATGCGCCAGCTCAACCTTCTGCATCAGACACGCGCCGAACCTCAGACCAGCCAGACGTAAGTGAATCCTCGGAACAAACCCAAAATCATATGGAACCAGCTGCCACCAGAAACGATGCTGCGACTGCAGCAGGGCATAGTCAGCATTTTCAGACTGCACAACAGGTGCCAGTACCTGGGTGCAATTTCACACACACACACACACATCTCTAGCTGTTAGTCAATCTGCAGAGACAGTACCCTCTGTGACGACCGGAACAACCGCTATGTTTGTTCTTTTCTCTTATTCGGTTCCTGGATATACAGTTCAGCCTTGCTATGAGCCCGTCGCTCAAGTGTGGTACCCTCGCCAGACGACAGGAACATGTATGACCGTTCTTGCCAAAACAGAGCCTGTCTGGATGACGATGCAATCAGTAGTGTTGTGCACCGGCCTTGTCCAGACCGGCCGGTCGCCGGCCGGCCCACTGTGCACTCGGGCCGGCCGGCCGGCCGGTAACAGACCGGCCGGCCATTGACAGGCCGACCGGTCGGTGATTAACCGGCCGGCCGAGGACAGGCCGCCCGGCAGGAGGCCTTCGTGTCGCAATAGCTCCAGCCCAGCTAGACAGAAAAGGTATATATGTCTGTCTTGCCTATTACCGTCCTTTTGCATTGCAGAAAGTGTCTATCTGTCTGGCTGCACGCGTGTATTTGAGACCTGGGTGCGTGCATGTAAGAACTCATGTACACAAAATGTTTAAGCATTGCCTTTTTTAGTTGAGTCAGACCTAGACTAGGAGCTTATAGCGTTGAGTTGGAAACAGTTTTTTGCACAAGTACTGTACTGCATTTTAAAAGTGTCTGCACATGTAGTTTTTAATTCAGACATTGTTGAATTTGTTGTCACTTTTGTGGTTAACACTTGTTTCACTAACACTTAATTCTTTTTGTCTGCTATGTATGTGCTTGAAGTTGGTGTACTAAAACACAGACAATTTGTTTTGTTTTGCTCTAGCTGGTAAGTAAGTCGTTAGCTAACCGGTAACAAACCGGCCGATCGGTAAAACGCCGGTGAAAAGACGGCGACTGGCCGGTGATAGGCCGGCGACCGGTCGGTCGGACGGCCTGTGACATGACGGTGACCAGCCGGCCGGCCGGCCGGTGAAAGGCTGGCGACCGGCCGACCGGCCGGCCGGGGCCAGTTTTGTGGACTGGACCGGCCGGCACCGGCCGGCGTCGCCGGCCCAGCAAAGTTTGGGCCGGTGAACAGCACTAGCAACCAATACCGCCACAGCCGAATCAGCCTGATCAGTATCGAATTGGATTCCCGAGCCGTGTCTTGGTACCGGCCCGGTCCGTTCCACAATTGGTCAATGGTTCTAATCCCCGTGCTCAAGGAATCTCAGCTGCTCACCATAAATTCAATCCGATTGGCGCTCATGCTCAGCCGAATCAGGATCCCGTCTGCTCATTCAACCCACAGCACTATCAGCCACAGCAATTGCCTCATCCGCAGCAATTTTCCTGCTGCTGCCACAGATTCCATGGACCTATGAATCAGTAGAATGTATTTTTCATAATTTGGTTACCGATTTTTCTTTGCAGAATTGCCATACAATTTTGTTTATCCAATTAGACTTGTTTTAGTGACTGTTTTAAATGTTTTGATTTGTTATCATGACCAGACATATATACTGTTTGACTTTGCTTAATTTTAACCATGTCATCACTGTAGCCATGATCAGACCTATTTTAGCTATTGGTGTTTGCTGTATTTTATCCTCCAGACTATGTTTATATTTAGCTAAATTGTTTGTTTTCTTATCGACCGAGGACGTTCGATTTATTCACCAGAGGGTGTAACCTTAGCTAAATTGTTGCGTAGGTACCTAACTCTTAACATTTTGTTTTCGTCTTACGGTAGTCTAAAATGTACCGCTTCAAAACTTTAGTCAAAACAGTCTGATTTTGGATTCCTTAGAATTTATCTTTTCTGAAGCAGACTTATTCAAAACATTCAAAAGCGTAGACTGTCCTACCTACGCTTTGTTTTGTTAACCTAAACTTCAGTGGAGACCAAGCCTTGCAGACTAGCTCACTTTTCAATTTTGTAAGCCTACGAATGTTTGCCTTTGACTGCTCCTCTTCAGACTTATCTTTACATTAAACACCTTGCCTGAAGTGTGTTAGCTTGGCTCTCCTTAAGTTGCCTGCACTAGGGAGGTCACATTACCATCCCCTGCAGCTATTATCTTGATAGTGAGTTCCATGGAGTTATCTCGTAGAATTACTGAATGTGACCGAATTGGAAGGTAGTGCTTAGTGTGTCCAACAACTATACAAGGAGATGTTTCAAGGAGCTTTTCTTTGTCGAATTTTTTGTTTCATGTATGAAACTTTTATTATGTGTCGGTTTCACCTAATTTTCTAAGTGCACTCTGAGTCAAATAAACAACTTGTGGAAACTTATTATTGAGATTCCAAATTGTACTACATAGTAATCTTACTTGCAATAAGTCATGTGATATGAGTAAATTGAGTAGCCTTGCAGCAATATGTTCTGACATTGCTAATTAGGAAACACATGTTGGGGATGAATGTATGTGAAGTTTCGTCTCTAGTTCCGCAATTGCAATTGAAGTGCTGAATTTAGTTAGTCTTTTAATTCTGCTGCTTGGAAATTGCTTGCAATTATAATAACGAACTGTGATTTAAGGTGGTGATTCCTTTTGGGCACATATTGTTGTTTGGCGGCGTAAATCAAGATGAAATTTGATGAAACTTTCCGAAATAAGTTCTTTGAGCGTTCTAACACCCTCCGCGCAATCCCGATTCAAAAATTCGAGATTTCCGGTCAGAGTGGTTTTTTCCAATTTCTGAACGTTTGGCAGCCGCTATACAGCTATGACTATATTCATTCGAAAGATCTCATTGAGCTTCATATTTTTGCTTTTTAATGCAAGTTTCTAGCTTTTCTCTACCGCGAGATATAGCCGATTTTCTTGTTTTGGCGTCAAAAACTTGTTATTTTTGCAGAAATCAAATAATTCAACATTTCTTGAACTACGCAACCCGTAAAATCAAACTAAGGGCGTCGATCTGAAGGTCTCACAGGGACAAATTATCCGACGCATGATCGTCTTCCAACTGCTATCCCGTAGGCTGCTATCATAAAAAATGTAGTTTTTGCAAAAACACGACCAATTTTTTTCCAAAGATTGTGGAGCATTCACCATGCAAGCTAGAGGGCTGCTACTGAACAAATGTGTTCTGCACAAATATACCCAGGGACGATTTTTTAGTTGCCCCGATTGCTGCTTTCTAGCTAAAGTATTCGCTTGACAAATTTGGAAAAAGTAGGCAAAATACAGGTTACGCACACATTTCAGCTTATTTCTGTATAACGAAGAGCGATTTCACAATAAGTAAAAAATTGTCCCCAGCTATTTGATGGAGGTATCGAATGATATAACCGATGTCTCGCAAAAAAATTTACTTGAGTCTGCAAAAATTCTGGAAGATTATACTTCTTCTAAAATGTGCTAAAAATATTTTCGAAAAGCAACACTAGTTTCGTGGCATGCATTAAAAAGAGAAAATGTCAAGCTACATTTTGATATAAAAATGGCTTCTTAACTCCAAGTAATGAACGAGTAATAATGGCGCAAACTTTATGTGACCAAAGGGAATCGCCACCTTAATGTTCGTTTAAAGCAGAGCAAAATTTCAATGTGTTTAATACGTTAATCATTTTGACAATGAAAAAGTTACAAATTCACGGACTCTTGAACATGCCAACTCTCGTCCAATCTAATAAAACAAATTATTTACAAAAAACGACTAAGAAATCCGTTCTCTAATAGTCAGAATAGTAGTATCTGTCATACACTAATGCATATGTTTTTATTCCGATAGCCAGCCCATAAATTGCAATACCCAGGCTAGTTAAAATGTAGCACTGGCCTAATCGCGGATGAAATGTTATTCCCAGGATTTCTGCCATGCTTTCCGTCGTCTTATATTTATTGAAATCGCGGAATACTAGAATGCATGATAGCTAGAAAGTACAAATTAGCTTTAATATGACAGCTAATTTGTTGTATCTGTATCTTGAAATATTCCGCGATTACAACAAATACCGGGAACTGACAAAAACTGGCTTGAAAATCCTGGGAACGCGCTGAAATCGCGACCAAACCAGTGCTACATTTAACTGGCAAGTATTATTTATGAATCGCTGATAAAAACATATGCATTAATTAGTATGACAGATACTATTTTATTGAAGAACGGATTTCTTAAATTGGTTTTTGTAAATAATTTGTTTTATTAGGTGGACAGAGTTGTATAATTTGTAACTTTTTCATTAATAAAATGATTAACGTATTAAACACGTGAGAATTTTTGCTCTTTAAACGAACATTAAAGGTGGCGATTCACGAGTCACACACTGTATTATTGTCGTTCTGAGTTAAGAAGCCATTTTTATAACCAAAATGTAGCTTGAAACATTTTTCTTTTAATACGTAAATACGAAATTTAGTGTACTTTTCGAAAATATTTTAGCACATTTTTAGAAAGTATAATCTTCAAGAATTTTTTATAATTTGAACTCAAGTAAATTTTTTTTTGGAGCATCGATATCATTCGATACCTCCATCAAATAACAGACAATTTTTACTTGTGTGAACATACTTCGTTATACGAAATAGCTAGTATGTGCGTAACCTACTTTGTCAAGCGAACTCTTTAGCTAAGCAATCGAGATAAACTTGATCTGAATATTTGTGCCTTTTTATTTATTTGTCTGATAAGCATTTCTAAACTTGCATGTGAAAATGCTCCATCTTTGGAAAAAAATTGGTCGTATTTTGCAAAAACCCATTTTTATGATGGCGGCCACGGGACAGCAGTTGGAAGACGATCATGCGTCGAGATAATTTGTCCTGTGGACGCTCGAATCGGCATGCGGAGTTGCGTAGTTCAAGAAATGTTGAGTATTTGATTTCTGCAAAAATAACGGTTTTGAAACATCTGAGCAAGAAATCAGCATAAAATAGCGGTAGAAAACTAAGAAACTTTAAAAAGCAAAAATTAGGCTCCAATGAAGATCTTTCGGGCATGAATATAGTCACCAGCTTTTTTCATATAGCGGCTGCCAAACGTTCAGAGAGCCGGAAAAAACCACTCTGACTTTCGAAAATCTCGACTTTAGTCGAGACGGAATGTTAGAACGCTCAAAAAAAAGTTTCATCAAATTTCATCTTGATTTGCACTGCCAAACAACTGTAGCAAGAAAGTCACCACAAGCCAAATCTGATTCGATTATTATAATTGCAAGCAATTCCAAGCAACAAGACTAATAAATTCAGCACTCAATTGCAATTGCTGAACAAGTTGAGAGCTTCACATACGTCATCCCCAACATGTGTTTCCCTGAAAATTGGCGTGTCAAGCCTATTGCTGCAGACTACTCAACCCCCTCATATCACATGACATTGCAAGTAAGATTTTATGTAGTACAATTTGGAATCTCAATAAAGTTTCCACAAGTTGTTTATTTGACTCGGAATTACTTTTAGTAGGTGAGACCATTTTATGACTAAAAGTTTCATACATGAAACAAAAAATTCTGAAAACTCGGCGCTCTTCGCCCCATATATTGTTGGATTTTTAAGCCACCTTCCAATTCGGTCACCGCATTCAAATGAATTCCTGGACTTCAGCTCAGGCTTTCACTATCAAAGCAATAGCTGCGAAGTGGTGTCCCTAGTGCAGACAGCAGGAGCCGAAACAACACTTCGGCTGTGTAAGTGGTTGGTGGAGACGGGAACGGAGCATTCGTAGACGCAAGGTGAGAAAGTGGTACAGTACTACAAGGCTTTGGTCTCCGCTGAAGTTTGGAGTTAACAAAACGAAAACGTAGATTGGAACAATCTACCTTTTGAATGTTTTGAATAAGTCTGCTGGGAGATAAGATACAAAGAATCAAATCGGACTGTTTTGACTAAAGTTGCCGACATTCTAGACTACCGTAAGACGAAACAAAATGATTTACTACCTGTATTGTAGGTGCACCCTCTACAGTATCGATAGAAAACCAAAACGAATTTAGCTAAATAAACATAGTCTGGAGATAAATACAGCAAACACTAATAGCAAAATAGGTCTCGTCGTAACTGCAGTAATGACATGGTTAAAACCAAGCAAAGTCAAACGTATACCGAAATGTCTGGTCTGAAAATCAAAACATTTAAAACGGTCATACAAAACAAGTCTAATTGGATAAAAAATGGCAATTCTGAAAACCAAATTATGAAAAATTCTACTGATTCATAGATCCGTAAGGATCTGACGCTTGCCGGAAAATTGCCGGAATGAACAATACTAACTGATAGTGCTGTGGGGTGTAGTTGAACGAGATGATTCGGCTCATCTAATCGAATTGAACATATTGAGCAGCAATTCCTTGAGCACGGGGTGGCTCATTGACAAGTTATTAGTTGAACCGGGCCGGTACCAAGACGCGCTCCGGAAATTCGGCACTGATCAGGCTATTCGGCTGTGGCGGTATTGGTGCTGGTGCTGTTCACTGGCAAACTGCTGGGCAAACCGGCAACCGGCAGTCCGGTCCACAAAGCGGCGAGCCGGTAGCCGCCAGTCGCGGCCGGCCGGCCAGCCGGCTGGTCACCATCATCGGCAAACCGGCCTAATCACCGGCCAGTCGCCGGCAAACTTTCACCGGCGTTTTACCGATCGGCCGGTTTGTTGCCGGTTAGCTAACGACGCACACCAGCTAGAGCAAAACAAAACCAAATTTGTCTGTGTTTACGAAATTCGCAACTTCAAGCGCGCGTACATAGCAGACAAAAAAAGAGACGTTGAATTAGTGAGTGTTGGCAAGTGATAACGGCAAAATTCAGTGTGTGCGGAGCCAAAAACTACGTGGTAAGACACTTTTTAAATTCAAATTGCAGTACTTGTGCAAGAAGACCCTACAACTCAACGCCTCAGATCTGGAATCTGACTTCAACTAAAAAACAGCTCTTGCGCATTTGTGTACGTGAGTTCCAACACATGCACTGGGTCTCGCATTGCAACCTTGAACAGACAGTACTTTCTGCAATGCAGAGACGGTAATAGGCAGAGACAGACATATATACCTTTTCTGTCTGAAAACTGAGCTGGAAACTGTTGCATTTTGAAAGGCACCGGAGCGCGCGTCGCGGTGTCACCGACCGAGTCGGCGCGCCCGGCCGGTCTGTTTTTCTTCGGCTTCGGCCGGCCCGGGACCCACCGACGAGACCGGTACCTGGCCTTGCTTGTTGCATCGTCATCCAGACTCTACGACCTGGACACACGTGGGTCTGTCCCGAAGAATTTGCCACGCTGACATTTGTACGCAATAGCTGAACTATGCCAATCCGAGAACAGACGCTGTTCCCGCAGAGGTACTGTCTCTGGAGATGTTGTAGAGATGTGTGTGTGTGTGTGTGAGAATTGCACCCAGTACTGGCACCCTTGTGCAGTCTGAGAATGGGCTATGCCAGCATGGGACTGCGGCAGCAGTTCCATATGATTTTGGGTTTGTTCCGAGATTCACTTACGTCTGGCTGGTCTGAGTTCGTCTGGTTAACAACATTCGAACAGTTTCAGAGTCGAATCGCTGCTGGCACATGCATTGCCGGAAGTGGGGAGAAATGGAACCTGTGAGTACACCCCGCTTTGGAGGCAAACCGCTTGCTAGATCACCAAAGTCGGGAGATGCCTGCCCAGAGAAGACAAGTTTCGAGTTCAGAAATATTCAGAGTTTGTCGGGTGGCAGAACAGACATTCAGTCTTCCGTCAAGACAGGAACTCTGAAAAGTGGTGAGTGAATGTCAACCAGTTACCGCTGAGCCCGATTCGAAGGCAAGTCAATGAAGTACCGTGAGCTGAGAAATCGCGGTCAACTCATCTGCAGATCACGTAGATCAGTAGCAGTCTTAATTTGTAGTCTGACGTCGGTACGACCCTGGCAATGCGAACACGCCAGCAAATGAAAATCCTCTTGACGGAAATTTCCGCCTTCAACTTCTGTATGCGAGAAACATCCATCGCTGTTGGGATGGATTAGCGATTCCGAGGCTGACTAACCGGCAGAACCGCCCATTCATCAAATTGTGTACGGTAATTTCATTTGGCACCACTTAGAATGTGAATTCATGGCGGTGCTAGTTTCCTTTTCCAGATAATCAGCAGATCTCTTTGATGGCAACTAATCGACGATCTGGTTTCAGCGAGCTCTTCAGCTCTTCTCAGATCTGTGGATAGATCTGATGACACGACGACGGGATGGTCAGGAAACGTCATCACACACCGACAACTCTGCCGACACTGGCGTAGCGGCCGGAGAAACCCATCACTTCAAACGAGTCGGGCAGGTGCTGGAAATTGTGGCGCAGTGTTGTATAATGCCGAGGCGTAATAGACCTGGATGTAGTGAGGGTTTCCCGTTGATGGTCGGGAGACAATCCGTGACCGAACGGCGATAGGCGACTGGAAGACAGAATGATCTTGATCCGCGTCTGACGGAAATGCAAATAGGTTCGAGTGTACGAGTTGAAAATGACACGGACGACTGACAAAGAATGAATCCTGGCTGGAGAGATATACTGTACTCTCGAAATCCCGTCGTTTCGCGACCTACCGGAAAGTGCAAGCGACCGGGATTGAACGACTGTTTCTTGAAGACGCGAGACTATTCTTTCATCTACTGTATTCTGTAACGCTGTAGTTATAAGTCTGCTGTGTTTGAACAGCGGCGGTAGAGCAATCCGGTGGTTGGTCGCAGAGTTCTTCTTCGTGCTCAGTCAAATTAGCAATTAGGTCGCAAAACTTTCGTATTACTTTTCAGCATTCTGCTGTGGGATCAGGGTCCCGAGTTCAAGCGGCTGCGCTTCTGCGCGTCTAGCGTTGTCTGCGCGGAGGATTCCCGCATCGAATGCCCAGCAGCAGCGGCTACGTA
>JASAND010013677.1:0-23704 GCA_030248195.1 Trissonchulus latispiculum
AATTTTACCCCCAAATTTGGTAAAATTGGCACAATATGACAATACAAGTACAGACTAACCCCCTAAAAATACGTACAGGATTTTTCCGCCCGGAAAAATACCTAGTGGGCCTGGATTTTTCTAGCTCCAGAAAAATCGAAAATATTTTCCTGGTTCCGGAAAATATTTTCCCCACAAAATATGCAAAACGTACGTAAAATTTTACGAAAATTGGCGAGGTGGAGGCCGAAACTGGCAGCCTATTGTAAAGATTTGGCCCCAAGGGATAGATTATTGGGCGACCAAATACCTTTACCGGGGTGCTGTGCGCTTATAGATGGATACGCAACCCGGACTGGAGATAAATTTCCAGGCCGACCTCGACAAGCCTCGCCAATTAGGACCCAGTAAATCGTGAAACTTAACCTCACTCCCACTACGTTACCCCAATCCTAGGCCTTAGATACCCTACTTACCGAACTAAAGCAATCTAAACTTAGCTACAAAACAATAGGCCAAGTGGCCGGATTACAATATTTACTGATAGAGGGGGGGGTACAATAAAGTTAGGCAGATACTTACTAGTTACAGGAATTTCCAATGGCAAGAATCACAGAAATATAAAGGATCGGATCATAAAATAATTGGCAATATAGAAATACCTGGGCCCCGATAGCAGATAATTGGAGGTCCCCGTCTGACCTATCACCAGATCAGAGGCCTTGTACTATTCTATCCCGAATTTCCAAGGCACTCAGGGACTCCAAAATTTCAGAAAGAGAACGCGTAAATATCATAAAAATTTGTAGCCAGAAGAAACACTAAAAGACCGACCGACTCCGACAAGCGCAAACTAAGACTGACTGGGTTTTTGAAAAGTAACGAAAGAACATACGATCACGTGATCACACGTGACCTGCCCAGCCAATCAAATTTTGAGAAAGACTTTTGAGAGAATTTCGAAACCAACGTGACAAATTGCTGATCTATCTTTGCAAAAACACAGACATTTACATTATTTCAAACACAAATTGTGAGCTATCGGGGCAATTTCAACAAAAACTAGGTACATAAGTTCGGACTAATTTTGGATAAAGAATCTTTTTAAATAGTAATAAAATATGACAGTAGGGCATCACCGCCCTACTGTACTATAACCTATCTGCATATTTGTGTGTACGGAAAGTATATAAGGGAAGAAATTCTTGATCATTGCAGTCAGTTCTGCTGGATCCCAGCAGCCTCGCTGCACACTCCGTCAAATTGTGTAATTTAATTTTACTATAGTTAAAATCAGCGATAGTAAACTAAATGATATTCTAAATATATAATGCAATTCTGAGAAATGACGTATATACGTACTGAATTGTGGCATTCTTACACATGGTCATAATTATTCTGACAAGTGCAATTCTGACAAATGAAATTCTGACTAGTGATATTCTGGCAAACAAAATTCTGATTTGACATTCTGACAAATGAAATTCTGACTAAAGTATATAAACCAAAATCTACAGCATGCTATAAGCTGTGCTGAACGATTTGAGTGTGCTCACGATGTGTGTGATGAAGAATGCAGTAGGGTCAAAGTGTTGGCTGTACGAAACGCGGAAAAAGTTTAGAGCAAATGTGCGTACTCGCCATTGCTGTCACTCAGGAAGCTTCAGTCAGACAGCCTTCGTTCGATGACCGTCTGATAACTTTAAAAACTCAGATGGTAGCCTTGACTGACGCAGTTAAATGTGTTCAGGAATCTGTGGGAGGGAATCAGCAGTCAGGGAATAGGAATAGAGTGCGATGTTATCACTGCGGAGTGTTCGGACACATAGCTAAAAACTGTGCACAACGCCAGGGTGGTGAGCAAACTTTTTCGGGAAACTGGTGATTCCCAGTCGGAGAGGGTTAGATTGGGAAAAGAGAACATACACCGAAAATAATTTTTCTAATTATTCTGTGGGAAAACGTTGTAATCTTTGTAGTTTTTTAAATGATCAACTTAATTGTACTTTTATTCAAGACACTATTTCAGCTTCTTCCGCTTTTGTAAATGGTAAAATCAGTGGCAATACTACTAAAATTATGATTGACACGGGTTCTGGGGATAACATTCTTTGCTATGATTTAGTCCAGAAACTTAACACAGGGAAAAATCTGATGACTTGTTGTTGCAAACCTATTGGCATTTCTTGGTCATCATTAATGGCTAAGGGAATGGTAAATTTACAGGTAGAACTGGGGAGCAAATTTTTTGAGGCTTCATTCATTGTTGTTTCTAATTCAACTACACCATGTATAATTGGGACTGTCCTCATGAGAAAGTATAGACTAAGCGTATCATTTGATGACAATACCCTTCTGTTTGAACGCGACAAGTTAGTGCCGGTCCATGCAATCGGGGCAGAACTCAGTATTCGGATTCAGACAAGAAAAACGTTAAGGAAAAACTAAAGTCTACAGTAGTCGCCAAAGATTCTGTTACAATACCAGCCCACACCTCTTGCGTACTGCGGGGTAAGTGTACTTCTCCTACACTGAAAGGGAGGACCTTTGCCTATGAACCCGTCACAATACGTAAAGCAAAGCCTTCGGCATCGTGGAAACAAATAACTGCGGAGCCTACAGTTTGCTCAGTTACGGAAAATATGAAATATGTTCCGGTGCTAATTCATAACGTGAATAACGTGCCCCTTAAAATTTCGAGAAGCATACTATTAGGTAGACTGCTTGATGACATTGTGTCAGTTGCCTCCCTAGAACTCAAAGCTATTAGTGGTCCGTGTACAAAATGGAGTTCGCCATTTACTACTGAGGAGACTGCCGCGGACTCAGAAAACGTGCCAACTGGAGTCCGTATAGACGAAGGCTTGACATGCCTATCACAGGAACAATTGCTCAGTTTGAAATCAATTCTTCGTCGATATTCTCACGTATTTTCTACTTCGGGCTCAGATATTGGGAAAACCAGCATAATTCAGCATAAGATAGATACGCAAGGTAATCCTCCTATTAAGCAACGGTACCGCCGTTTGCCTTATGTCCAACAGGAAAATGCCGAAGCTATAGTACAGGATATGCTGGACAGAGGAATAGTGCAGCATTCTAACTCACCATGGTCTTTCCCTATTGTTATAGTTAAGAAGAAGGACGGATCAGACAGGTTTTGCATTGATTTCCGTAAAGTTAATCTGGTTACCAGAAAGGACACATACCCAATTCCAGGAGTCGATGAATGCTTAGACGCCATGGGAGGGGCCCGACATTTCTCTACAATGGACTTATGTAGTGGATACTGGCAAATAGAGATGGCAGAGAGAAAACAGCTTTTGTAACTAGAGTGGTCTTTGCGGATTCATGGTTATGCCCTTTGGTCTCACTAATGCACCTGCTACATTTCAGCGTCTAATGGAAACAGTCCTTATCCAGTATTTAGGAAAATTCTGTTTAGTTTACATAGATGACATAATACTGTTCTCCAAGACGTGGGAAGAGCATTGCGAACATTTAAGTTTAATTTTTGAACGGTTAGAGCACGCTGGATTGAAGTTTAAACACGGCAGGCGGCGTCTTGCTTTCTTCGCAAAGGATGGCATCCTCTTTCGAAGTGCGGGGCGTTCATATCGGAACCGGGTAGTAGTTCCTGCGACTTTGCAGGAATATGTTTTGCGTCAAGCTCACGATCATCCAACATCAAGTCATCTAGGTACTCGTAAGACCTCAGCTAAACTTTGTCAGCGCTATTATTGGCCAGGAATGCATAAAAGAATTAGACAATGGTGTCGTTCGTGTCCTACATGCCAGTGTATTCGAGCACCTCTTTTGAGCATATCTGCCAGTGCGCCATTCCAGAAGCTGGCAATAGACTTCGCCGGTCCATTGAGTAGGACCTGCAGAGGTTTTAAGTTTATATTGGTAGTCGTTGACATTTTTTCAAAAGAGACCGAAGCTTTCCCGACGAAGACTATATTGGATGCCAGGGAAACAGCCCGGTTGCCGGTTGAAGAGGTAGTAGCACCAGGGTTTTTTGGTTTTCGGATTTGCGTCAACTTTGCGTCCCGCTAAGTTTAAGTTGCGTCCGGTTAAGAAATTTTGCGTCCAGGTAGAATTTTTGCTTTATCGTGTTTTCTGTGCAAAAAATTGATTTATATCCAAATTTTGATAATTTCTTCAGTGTAACACTATTTAGACTATTTAGAAAGTTGATGCTGCTTAACATTAATGCAGGAATACAAAGGTACCTACAGAACAGCGATGAGGGAAATGTACACGACGGGGGGTCTGGGGGGCGGAGCCCCCCAGAAGTTGAAGAATTTTTTTGCAATTCCAGAATAATCCGCAATGGAAATGTTTAAAAAGATTTTATTTGGCACCTGTTGCATCTAACGCAATACATTGAGTAATTTTCAATATTATTGGCACGCATTATTCCGATATTTCAATGTCATACGTAGTTAAACTAACTAAAGTATTAAAAATTAATGAAATATTTAGGAATAGCATTGAGAAAAAGGTAGTAAATATCAAACATACATTTAGTTTCAAAAACTGAGAACTTCTGATCTCTGAAAACAGTATTGAAAGTGAGTACCGGGGGGCCTGGGGGGCGGAGCCCCCCAGAAGTTGGAGATTTTTTGGCAATTACGAATTGAATCCGTCATGGAAATGTTTAGAAAGATTAATTTAGCGTCTGGAGCATCTAACGCATTTTGTGCGTAATTTTCGATTGTATTGATACACATTATTCTGATGTTTCAATGTTATAGATAAACTAATTACGGTATTAAAAATTAATGAAATAGTTATTAAATTAATATCACTAAGAAGAAAGGTAGTAAATATGAAAACACAAAGTCCATTTTCAAAACTCTATAAAGGTATAAAAGATCAGCGGGGGTCTGGGGGGGCGGAGCCCCCCAGAAGTTGGAGATTTTTTGCAATTAGGAATAAATGCGTAATAAAAATGTTGAAAAGAATTAATTTGGTATCTGTTACATCAAACTAAAGCATCAAATGCTATTTCGTTCTTTGCGTAAATTGCAGCGAGTATGCGTGGTGTAGTATTATTCTTCAAAATTGTATTAAAAACTCAAATGTTCACGGTTATGCACACTGTAATGTTTTACTTATTGATGTGAAATTTGCGAGTTTAAAAAGATCTATGGATACAGGTGGACAACGACTTCACAAATAACATTGAGACATGACCTTGCACCTTGGCATTCCACGACAAAGTGGTAAACACCAGGGGTCTGGGGGCGGAGCCCCCAGAACTCGAAGAAATTTTTGGAAAAAACGGAAAAATTGGTACTGGAAACATTTAAAGTTTTTACTCTTACAAAAGTGAATTTTCTCCCGAAATAATGTTGCGTCTAGCTTGCGTCCCGTTAAAACTTCGTTGCGTCCAGATAAGAAACTTTGCGTCCAGACGCACATCTGGACGCAAAAAAACCCTGAGTAGCACGGCTTGGCTGCCATGAAGTTATTCTTTCCGATCGAGGGAAGAGTTTTACTTCTCGGGTCATTAAACAGATGGCTGCTCTGTTATCATGTAAGAAGGTAGAAACCACAGCTTACCATCCCCAGGGCAATGGCTTTGCCGAGAGGACCGTGCGTACCTTAAAGGGTATATTATCAAATTATGTTAACAGAAAATTTACCAATTGGGATGAGTATCTGCCTAACGCAATGTTCGCCATGCGTACTTCGGTAAACTCATCAACTGGATTCTCTCCTTTCGAACTTGTTTACGGAAAGACACCACGTTTACCCTTAGATGTCGCAGATTTTAATGACACCTTGACCACTGAGAATTGTACCACGACATGCTATGCGCGCAAACTTAGTAGGGTTCTCCAAGCGATGCATTCAGAGGCGAGTAAACATTTACAGAGTGCCCAACGTTCCCAGCAGCACTATTATAATTCAGCAAAAAAGCGGTTTCCAGCTTTTCAGGCTGGAGATCACGGATACTATCGAAACCAAGATTTGGTCCAAGATGGATGGGTAACTGTGAAATATTTGAGCAAACATCTCCAGCGAACTATAGGGTGTGGAACAGTGACACGTGGGAAGAGCTATCTTGCCTCATAACAGTGTACAGAGCACAATGGTGTCTTGACTTTAGCTTGGATGAAGAGCTTTTGCTGGTGAGGAATTTTTCCTGGTTGTGGAGGCGTCCTGGCTTCACGAAAGGCAAACAGTTTAAATTCCTGCTAGCGCAGCTACTGCAAAACCTTACAAGTCGCACTCGACACCTATTTCTTTAGTTTTATTCAGGCAGTACCGGTCGCATATTTCTAATCTGTGTAACTGGAATACGCATTCTAACGCCCGTTTGCACCAACATCGAGATTATCTCTAGCGGTGGTGGTATCCTTTTGTGCAGTGCTTTTGTGATGATTTTTTAAAACGCTATAACTTTCGGAATTTTGGAAGATGGAAAGAGCTTTATACATCGTTTTAAAGCTTATTATCTGTAGATTCACATGAGCTTACGAAACTGGCAAAATTAGCAAAAAAATGGCAGAAATCTTCAGCGGTTCTGACATCTAACAGGATGAATATAGACCAAACATTTTTGAACATCGATTTCTCAAAACTGAAGAAACGGCCAAAATTTTTTCTTGTGCTATCATGCAGAGGAGATATGGGCCGAGGGACGTTTTCTTGGATTTGGCTCAACAAGCCTCAATACTCCAGGAAATCCGGCAAATGTGCGGAGACACGAAATTTCGCAACTTTGAAGTCAGTTTTCTCGCAACTGGAGACGTTTTAGCCCAAACCAAGAAAAACGTCCCTCCACAGATGTGCGAATTTCGATTCTGTTGAAAATCTCCGGAATCCGTCGAGTAGTTTTTGAGAAATCGATGTTCGAAACAAAATAATCGCAGTTTTGCCAAAATGGTTTTTCGGCCAAATCTCTAGCTGAAAGCAATAAAGTCCAGCTAATAGGCATTCATAAAATGTGCATTTGGACGATGTATCGATTGAGTATAACTAAGCCAATTTTGTCCTTAACATGTGGCAGTAATTTTGAAAAAACTGATTTCCTCGAAAATGGCCATTTTTTGACCCTAAAAACAGTTTTTTGCTTATACTGACTTAACCACTGGAGATAGCTCAAAGGTTGTAAGAGCAAAAATGTTCATTTTCGAGTCCTCTTTCCAGCCATAACAACCAATCCCGTGTCTTCTCTACCTACCGGGAGTCTAAGGCCAAAAACCAAAACTTTCTTATCTTTTGACCTTAAAATACGAGACTGGTCCCAGTATGTTAAAGAGCACGGAAATAGGTTATTTCGTAAGTTTTAGCCCTTTGCGTAAAGGATTAAAGCCGTAGGAGTCAAAAATACCCGAAAGGAAACCAGCACCTTAAGCTATAGATAATCTTCAAGTTCAAGATTGACTTAGCTATAGCGTATCTCCAAGTCTGAGTTACTGATTATCTGCTGCACCAACCAAAATTAGTTCGAGATTATCCAATCTACAGCTTAAGCTAGAGATTATCTCGAATTAAGAATTAACCAATCAAATTCTGTGTTCGTGTCATGTGATGAACCGTTTCACCAATCAAGCTGCAACTATGCGTTTGTTTGAAAACGTGATAATTTTAAATTAGAGGTTATCTGACGACTACAAAATGACGTTTACTTGGGCGGCGTCAGCCAGGAATATATTGTATTATCCTATTAGCCATGTTATCCAGTTTAAGCACTTTTAAAAATGGATGGTTTGGAAAATCAAATACAAAGATATTGATAATTTATGTATAAAACATATTTATTTCTGCATATGTATACAACAAAAATGTTTTTGAATATATTGATATAATTTACCATAGTGTATTATTTAATTTACCTAAATGCATCTTGATCAATTTTGATGAGCTATGGTGTTTAAACAGTATAATACTATTCAAAACTTCTTGTCCAAATAGAACAAAACAAACGCTCATCAATGGCTCAATTTTCTGGCATCTCTAGTGGAAAACTCCAGATTATCTTAACTTAATCCTAGTCTGGGGTAGGATTGAAATATCAATAGTTGGAGATTATCTCGAGCTCGCGATTATCTCCAGCTTTAGTTGGTGCAATGCTATATGATGATAATCTCCAGTTAATCTTGAGTTAATCTCGAGATAATCTCAAGCTCGAGATTATCTCTTTTGGTGCAATCCAGTGTAAGATGTGTAGCGTAAATACGAAAGCGCTTAGAAAGTGTGTGCTTGGAATATGCCGCATACTTTCAGTGTTCCATTATATGATATTATATACTTTGTATAAATGCATTAAAAATCCATTATACGATATTATTGCGCTGCATATAAATACGTTGCAGACATGTGAATGGAGAAATACACGAAATGATTTGCCCGATGTATATAATAGCGTTGGTAGTCTTTACAGAAAAGATTGGGAAAAATTCCTGTGAGCTGTAAACTAAAGTGTTACGTAATTCGTTAAATTTTAATATATTGAAGGAGAGGGGTTCAATTATTTACTTTTGTCAGAAAATGAACGCAAAATTATAATCGTTAACTTTTACGTTTACTCTTGTCACTATATTAATCCACTTTTTGACAATTAATTACTTTTTCATTTTAAATTAATTCAATTGATTAGCAGAATGCTAAGCATATTGGTAAGGTGGGCTCAATTAAGCAACCCACCCCCTTAATTTTCAGTAAAAATAATTTTTCCAGTTTTCGGTAATTTACACAAAACACACCCAATTTTACTCTAATTTTGTATGAATGCAGTCGAACATATTTCAAGTCACAAAACAAAATTTTTAAAAATTAAACGTTTTCCAGTTTTGAGTTTTCAAACGAGAAACCAGGTATTCGGATCTGATCTGTAAATTCAACTGTTGCGCAATTAGTTTCTAATCTACTGAAAAAGAAGTGTTTAATTACTCTTGTCAGTAACTTAACACAAAGCTATAATCGTTGAAATTTGAATAAGTTAGTTTCTTGAATTTTAAATTGAATTGATTAACTGGATCCGAAACATTAGCTGGTGTCCAAGTACTGACAAGAGTATTTAAACACCTCTTTTTCAATGAATTAGAATTTAACTAATTGCGCTTTAACAGTTGAATTTGCAGCTCAGAACCGAATACCTGGTATCTCGTTAGAAAACTTGATACTAAAAATTTAAAAAATTTAATTTTTAAAAATTGTTTTGTGACTTGAAATGTGTTCGAATGCATTCATACAAAATTGGAGTAAAATTAGGTGTGTTTTGTGTAAATTGCCGAAAATGGGAAAAATTATTTTTTACTGAAAATTAGGTTGGTGGGTTGCTTAATTGAGCCCATCTTATCAATAGACTTAGGATTCAGCTAATCAATTGAATTAAATTAAAAATTAGTAATCTAATTAATTATCAAAAAGTGGATTCATATAGTGACAACAGTAAACCTTAAAGTTAACAGTTATAATTTTGCGTTCATTTTCTGATAAAAGTAAGTAATTGAACCCCTCTCCTTCAATATATTAAAATTTAACGAATTACGTAACACTTTAGTTTACAGCTCACAGCAATGTTTCCCAATCTTTTCTGTAAAGACTACCAACGCTATTATATACATCGGGCAAATCATTTCGTGTATTTCTCCATTCACATGTCCGCAATCTCTGTTATATGCAGCGCAATAATATCATTTAATGGATTTATAATGCATTTATACAAAGTATATATCATATAATGGAACACTGAAAGTATGCGGCGTATTCCAAGCACACACTTTCTAAGCGCTTTCGTGTTTACGCTACACATCTTAGAATGCGTATTCCAGTTACACAGATTAGAAATATGCGGCCGGTACTGCCTGAATAAAACTAAAGAAATAGGTGTCGAGTGCGACTTGCAAGGTTTTGCAGTAGCTGCGCTAGCAGGAATAGTAAAGTAGTTTAGTAAACAGCTGATCCCCCCTCCTTCAATAGATTAAAATTTAACGAATTACGTAACACTTCAGTTTACAGCTCACAGCAATTTTCCCCAATCTTTTCTGTTAAGACTACCAATGCTATTACAGCGGGCAAATCATTTCGTGTATTTCTCCGTTCACATGTCTGCAACGTATTTATATGTAGCGTAATAATAGTATATAATGATTTATAATGCATTTATACGAAGTATATAAGTATACTTTATAGCACACCTTAGCGTGCATTCACTGATTTATACGCACGCCGTGTGGGAAGCTTCGAGTGTGGGGCACGAGTGCGTGAAGCGCACGAGTGCCACGCACGAGGGCTTCCCATGCGACGTGAGCAGTAGAAATTGGTGAACAGCGCTAAGGTGTGTTGTAAGTAGTTATACAACGATGAAATCTATCCATAATTTATGAAACCTTACTCGTTTATGTTGCAGCTGATAGATGTGTCTCGACAAATTTTAATGTAAAGCGGCAGCATTGTTGCCATGGCTGGGAGGCCTATTTTTGGTGTGCAGCAGAGTTGTCTAGGTTGGAGCTCTGCTGTACACACTGCTGGAGCATGCAGTGAACTGCATGCTTCAGCATCTTAGATTAGGGTCAGGCCTCCCAGCGTGCAGCGTGCGTATAACTTAGTTATACACACGCTGTACTGTGCATTATCTGATTTATATGCACAGTCTTTACACAGTAAAAGTGCAAAAGAGTTGTATAACATCATATAATGGAACACTGAAAGTATGCTGCGTATTCCAAGCGCACACTTTCTAAGCGCTTGCGTATTTAGGCTACACATTTTAGAATGCGTATTCCAGTTACACAGATTAGAAATATGCGTAAAGGTCTCTAGGTGTATTAGTCTCATACATTTTATTTATTCTTATTTACTACTTTATTTAATATATTAGCAAACGTCATGCAGTGTATATTATTATGAGTATCGCAAATAGGCATTGAATCCTGTTTTACTTGGCCTCGCGGTTTCCCTCTGGTAGGGCTAACGTTGGTATGCAAATTTTCATTGAAAGTGCTCGTCTGCTATTTAAGAAAATACTCGGTTTCATATTAAAAAAGGCTTCTTTAAAAGAACGGTGTGTCGTTTCGCTAGATTTGATCCATGATACCAACATGTATGACTACTCAGTTCTGCTGTGATTGACTATATGTGCTGGCATTTGATTAAAGAATTTCTCGTTCCAATTTCATCATTACATTATTAAGTTCATTGTCGTGGATCTCACAGTTGGACCTCACAGCAAGTGGTTGCAACAGTCTCATATCCCGAAAACCGAAAATTTGCTTCGCTCGATAATGGTCTCATTGGAAAGCTCTCATTACGCTGAAAAGTTAAGAGTGGGTCATAGCTAAACCTTAGGGTGGATTCATAGTCGCAAACGCAGAGACGCGCGTCGACGCCTCTGATTGTAACATGCCATTTTAACCGTTTAAAATCAGTTGTAACGAATTCATGCTCACGAACGCATGCAGACGCATCCATACGCGCGTCTGCTTGCGACAGGAACTATGAATGCACCTCGTCATCGTTAAACCCCAAAAATGGCTTATCTGAACACTTTTGGAGGGCATAATTCAGGCAAGCAAAGACTATGCGCTCAATAAAATCAAGCAACATTGTGCTACATTTTGCGCCTCATCATTATATTATACAAGTTTGCGGCTTTGGATCTTTACGCAGATAAGCTTATTTAAACAAACTTCAAGAGTGAAGCCGTTTCGGTTACTTTGAATTTCGTTTAAGGCGATAGTTCCAATAGCGGGATTTTCTACGTATCTTGGTATGGCTGGAGCAAACTTGCCAAAAGTTTAGGTGAACCAAGTTTGGTTGGGACGCTATCATTGTACAAACGTTTGGTGTCAGTGAGCGCATATTCGTCTGGCTACCAATGGCTTTGCCCATTCGCAATTTTATTTTTCTTCTGCAGTCATTTTTCAACCTGCTCAGTTGGGTGCCACTTAGAGACATATCAAGTGTAAAAATGTCATTAAGTCAGTTCCTCTCCACAAAATTTACAGATGCCACACTATTTCAACGTCACAATCAAAAGTTAATAAAATCTTTAGAAATTGGCTTCGTTTTGATCTTTTTCGATTAAACGTCCCACCCGACCCCGAAAAACAAAGACAATCCAAACTACCAAACCAAAGCGACGTAATTTTGAGAGTATAACTAACGGACAAGGATAAACAATGCAACAGATCCGGACGGAGCAGCAATCAGAAGAACCAAGGAAGGGCCTGGGGCAATCCAATACACTCTATTCAATACAATAGGAATACACTCACACTGGATGGTACTGCAGAAAGATGGGGAGCAGCTGATATAGGACGACAGTGCAAAGAGTCCGGGATCTGGAGATATCACGGCACGCTATTAGCGGTCTTAAAGACCAAAAGACGCAGTGCAGACAGAAATCCGAGATATGCAGAACTGGATCAAATGGGTTAAAACCTGATCGGTTTTAACTCGAATTCACAAATATTAGCTGGGTTTCGGCGACCACGAAAGGCTAAGAATTTGGAACAAGGACTTGGATTACTTTCTCAACGAAGTCAAGTCACAGTTTTGGGACAAAAGACAAAAGTTTGATGCTAAAACAAACAAGAGCAACTTTCCTGAATATTTCAAAAGCTATCACTTCCCTTGTAACAGTTTAAGATACAGGAAACTTACAAAATTAAGTTAACACAATTTTGCGATTAAGAAACTAAAAAAAACAGTACAGAAATCGGATTTTTAAGAGGGATTTCCAGCAGCTTTTTCCACCAGCGACTAACTCCTGAATTTGAGAATTAGCAGCAAAATCAGTAAACAAATCAATAACATTATCAAACATAGAATGCAAAGCATATGTAATGAAGCGATCAAAATCGAGCTCCAATTTCGTTCCAATAAGATTCTATTCCGTTGAAGTCTAACAAGACTGACTCTGGGTGACAACCGTTTCGAGTACACGGAAGGTCGGCACGTTTATCGGGAAAGATAAACTTAGGCACTGGATCCTCAGAAGGTGATGTGTCCAAAACTGAGGATTCCTTGCAGCCAACCTGGTTAGGGGTCTTTGTCGTGAGTCCGCTTGGTGAAGGCAGGGGTCCAATAGATATCAGTAGCAAGCGGGGTCAGCACTTGCTTTCCAGAGAATAATAAATCAGGTCTGTATCATAGAACACTGATTTGTAGATATTGATTGCCAAATCAAGATCAGGAGTTGATGATGATGTCTTTGTAGGGACAAGGGGTCGGCTTAAGATCACTAACTTGTTCAAAGGAGTTGAATCCGGATCCAATCTCTGTCAGGATCTGATGCCCTAGTTAACAAGTCCGATAACAAGGCACTACAGTTTATTAATAATAATAATAATAATAATAATTATTATAATAACGATAATGATAATGCGTACAGGGGACAAATAGGCTATAAACAATATGTGAAATAAACAATGGTACAATTCAGATACAGAACTACAGAACAGTTCAAATTAACTAGTTTAATGGTGTTAGTAGTACAAAGTTCCAGTCTCTGGGTGAGCCCGAAATGCTGTGATTGTCCTCAAAGGGATGGCAACAACACTTTCGGATGCAGTTCGGTCACCAAGGAATGCACAAGGGTCGGTCCGGTTGGGGGTTGCCTGGTCTGGTTATGGGGTTAGTACAAGTTCTCAATTTAATCTCTTCTTTAATCTTCTATATCCTGTTACTGCTACTGACGGGATGAACGGCTTAAGCCAGAGACAAGGGGATAACAACCCCAAATTCGATGTTGAAAGATCAAATCGTACAATCCATATTTTCAAATACAATAGTAAAGTTCAATTTGATGCAAACAAAGTTCGAGTTTCCCAAGGATATAGACTAAATTTCAAGATTGGTTTTAGGTCCCACAGATGATCCGGTGCAATTCCAAACTGTCTCTGCCTTTAGCAACTAAATCACGCTCGGATTCTGATCAAAACACCTACTCTGAATAATGACAGCGTTCCGTTCCAAATTATCTGAGTTCCGACTAAATCACACTGATTCTGTTCCGAAATAATCCACTGATGCAAATTAAATGAGCAATCTTCAATCCACTGATCTGCGACCGATTTGACTGGTTCAGGCAGGATCTATTTTTCGTCCACACCTGAATCAAATGGGTTAAAAGCCATTAGTACATGTTATAGGTGCGGGATTCGAACCCAGCAACCATTACTCACGTTATGGCTTCCTGAACTTGAGTTAAACTGATAAATTCTAGTTCGTTGCGAAAACTTGAATTGTCACATGGTTTTGAGCGATTTTAGCAATTCATGTCACTTGAAGTTAGTTTTAAGGTGCTGGTACCGCTTTGTGTAAATTCGACCCTACAGGCTTCAATTCTTTACGAAAGTAGATGAAACTTTCCAAATACCTTATTTTCGTGCTCTTTAACATTCTGGGACCAGTCCCGGATTTTTAGGTTTAAAGATAAGAAAGTTTTAGTTTTTGCCCTTATTCTCTCAGTACATAGTCGCTACACCGGATTGGTTGTTATGGCTGGAAAGAAGGAACCAAAATGAACATTTTTGCTTTTACAACTTTTGAGCCCTCTAGTGGTTAAGGCAGTATAAGCCAAAAACGATTTTTGGGGTCAAAAAATGGCCATTTTTGACGAAATCAGTTTTTTCAAAATTACTGCAAAATCTTACAGACAATTTTGGCTTATTTATACACAATCGATACAACGTCCAATTGCGCATTTTATCAATACATATTCGCTGAAGTTCGTTGCTTTAAGCTAGGGAATTTGCCGAAAAACCATTTTCGCAGAATTGCGATTATTTTGTTTTGAACATTGATTTCTCAAAAACTGTCCCATGGATTCGCGTGATTTTGGGCTGAATGAAAATTCGCCCTATTGCGGAGGGACACTTTTCTTGGTTTGAGCTAAAACATCTCCAGTTGTGCGAAAACTGAACAGAAAGTTTCGAAATTTCGTGTCATCGCGCATTTGCCGGATTTTCTGGAGTACTGAGACTTGTTGAGCCAAATCCAAAAAATGTTCCTCGGCCCACATGTCCTTCATATAATGGCACAAGAAAAAATTTTGGCCGATTCTACAGTTTTGAGAAATCGATGTTCAAAAATTTTTGGTTTATATTCAGTCTGTCAGATGTCAGCATGTCGGACGTTTTTTGCAATTTTTTGCCAATTTTGCTAGTTTCGTAAGCTCATGTTAATGTACAGATTATAAGCTTTAAAACGATGTATAAAGCTTTTTCCAACTCCCAAACTTGCGAAAGTTATAGCGTTTCGAAAAATCACCACAAAAGCACTGCACAAAAGGATACCAGCACCTTAAATGAAATACTGATTTTCAGGCAATTTCTTGCACTCTTGTGCAAGAAATTGCAATTACAACATGAAATTACGATTGCAATTTGATTTCGTTTTGTACCGTCTGCTCCTGTACGGTTCAAACATACAACGTGAAATTAATACAGTTTTGGGCCTTTCAAATGCAGATGAACTCCCATTGTCTCAAGTAGAACGAGAAACATCAATTTGTTGTACATAATCGAATCTAGTACCTCTTGTTTTCTGGGTCCTCGAAGGAAGGTAACAACTTCCTGTTTCTAGCACGTATTAACTAAATTAGAAAGTGGTTAACACACGAAATTAATGGAAGCACTATAATTGAACGTAAAACCTCTGTTTTCCTGGGTTCTAAATGAGGAAGATAGCAACTTCCTATTTTAGGGAATATCAAACTTCGGAAACTGGTTAGATTCATAAATTTGGTGATGTGGCATTTATTAGAAGATGGTTCTAGCAAACTATCCATAATACTTACGTACTAATTGTTATTTTTACTTATTTCAGGTATATTATTAATTACTGCTTGATATTATTAAAGTTACTGAAACTGATGCTTATTATTGCCATTTGTGAACAATTATCGTGAACTGAGTCTGTGTTAGTCATTAGCTGAGCAAGGTTGATCTTTCAGCCTTGCCAACCATTGTATAACTGAATTTCACTAGATTTGTCTGTAAACGCAAGCGCCGACATGAAATGGTGCTAAACAGCAATTGCGGTCGTTACGAACGAAACACGAATTGAATATGACTAAATCGACCAAAAATGTCAATAACGACATGTATTGATTTCAAACTAAAAGAGACGACAGCTGTCATTATTAAGGACGAAATATAAGTTGAATATAGTTAAATTGACCAAAAATAGCAATAACGATGTGTATTAATTTCAAACTAAAAAGGACGGCACGAATGGCTAAAAATTACATTCATTGCTGGTCCTACGTACTATTGTCGTACTTTTTATGCAGGAATTCCGAAAATGGTGGCTTTTAAGCAAGAAATACATAAGTTTATTTATAGAATCGACCATTTAAGGGATTCCTTTCATGCGATTCGTCCGCACTCTTAACAAAGAGTGGCTTACGCGGACGAATCGAGGATATCCCATCTCAGACCGGTAAGGACCTAATACGGGGTCCCCGTGACCTTAGATCCCATGTGCCGAACCTTATTTGCATATTTGCTATTTAGAACCTAAACCTAAATTACCTACATAAACATGTATTCGCGAACTTTCAGATATGTATAGATGACTTGCCTGCCAGAAACTACGTTACCAATTATTATTTTCCTACGTCCTACATGATTCCTGGCGTAATTTGGTGTTCCACTTATACTACGCGCACAGTCAGTTATCACACATTCAGACCGTCACAATTCCCAACTATTACTGTTAATTTTACCATATAGACAGCGACATTCACACATATCTGGGACAGACTAATACTTAATTACGTAATCCTATGTTCTAGCTAAACAATATTCGTACAATATTTACGCAAACTTTTGGACTACTAATCAATAACCATTTACACTAGACTTTTGCAACATTTGGACTAGGACACACTCGTATTAGTTTCGAACGCAATTGTTCACACAAACAACCGGTATTCCTGCTTACTATCTGAGTCCTGTTCACTCTGGCGGCGCTCACAACCTTCGTCGAACAGAAGGAGTTTCCGCGAGTCACAGCACACATACAATTTCACACGAAATGTCATTCTTACATTCACACGCACAAACACACGCTGAAACGTACAATTTCTTAGCTAATTACTGCCTAACTAATTTTAACTATAAACACAATTACAAAAATAATTCAAACAAGACCTAATTCTAACTACGATTACTATTCTAACTTCTTGGCAACTATTTTAAACATAGTGTAACCTTAATTGCTAATTTAAAGGAATTTTAAGTTTAAAGAGATTTTGATGCGAGTTTTCGGATTCTAAAACTCGACTTTTAGCGCAGAACTTTGAGAAATTTGTAACATTTTGGGAAAAAACGTTGGAACTTAGAAAGCCAGGTGAGTAATGATTGCCAAGCAGTCATTACTAAACAAAACTACTAACAATAATTAAATTAATTTGTGGGAAGCCGGTCATTCCCCTGGAAACACTTGATTATTAATAATTAAAAGATTGATGGGCTAATTTTAGGAGTTAATTTAAAATAACCTTATTTTTTGGAAACCTATTTATTTTGCTACAGACCTAAATCTAAAATAAAGCAGAATATAAACAATGATTTTCTTGGCTTGACAAAGCCGTGATTTAAACAATATGGCCGGCAACTCCTAGTTGCCGGCTGTGGGGTGAATTTTTCTATTACTAACTTAAATATTCTAGGGTCGTAGCAAAGGGACCCTCTAACTCAAACTCAGGTGTTGGGTCTCCACTTAATAATCCCGAATTCTACACAAACTCCCCAATTTATGGCCAAATGGGCCTTATAAAAATGGTAAAAATGTTGGTCGTCGCTTGACCGAAAAGTGCAACAAAAGATAATAACTAAATAAATGAGAAAATAATGGGCGGAGGTCAACAAACCTCGATAATAAGAGAATGTCGGCCATAAAAACTAAAGAAACGAAAGCTGGGACAATTCTCAAGACCTCCATCGAACAGGAGATGTTTACATGAGCTGCCCCTGTATTAAAAGGATAAAATAATAATAATAATAATAATAATAGTGAAATTAAAATAAAATAAAAGTGGCTCGAAAGCCCACGCATGCTATGGAACTAAAACTCAGCCTCTTGCCCAAAATACTAATAAAACCGGGGCTTAATGGCCCAAAAATACATAAAATTTGACCCATTGGCCTCATAAAAAATATAGAAAATTGGTCCGTAAGCCCAAAAAATTGCATGATTAAAAAATTGGCCCAAGGCCTCAATAAAAGTAAAAATTAATGGCCAAAAGTGGCCGTCCAAATCCTAGCCCTCAATTGGTAGTATTCGCGGTTAAAAAACTCAAAATCTTTTCTGGCCCGAAGGCCAGAAAAGTCCTATTAGTTTTCCTAATCGGGGAGAGTGCGCTGAATTCCCCATGCCATGACAATGGCACTGGAGAACGCACTGAAAGGGAGGGGGAAAAGCAACCGCTCTTGGTTGCACTCAAGCGAACACTGATGAAAGGAAAATTTTTGGGACCGAGCTGACAGTTTTGCTGACAGCTCGTTGACAGGTCATTAGCGAGACCTGGAACTAGCTTTCCTTTTGATTTTAAGGCAAAGCTTCTAAAAAGTTCTAGAACTTTCTAGAAGCTCGCCACCTTTAGCATTAGTCATTCGAAGGCGTGCCGGGTTGACCGGCCGTTGGGGGTGGAAATTAATGAGATTTGGAAATTATTACCCCGCAACTGACCCATTTTTGATAAATTTTGGGTGCTCAAACTCAGCGAAAGTTTGCGAAATTTTCTTTAAAATATAAACGTAACCAAAGGGGTAGAATTACAAATTTAGACAACTTTAACCTAATATTCCACAAGCTACGTAATTTTCTAGGCATTAATAATTAGTTCATATTATACTACGTACTTAACTATACTGGTCTAACTACTTTTGCACAGTGCAAATTTTGACCTGTAATTAAGGTGACTAACATGAGATGTGATGTGACTTACGATCTGAAACTGAACTTACGAGTTGAAACTGAAGTATGAAACTATAAATAGAATAAATTGAGAGCCTAAGTTGAAATGGAATGAATTCAGCTCCTTCTGAAAGTGAGACAAACTTCTCGCTTTCCCTTTTCATAGTTTGAAGCTCGCTGAAGCTGATGTTTGATATTTCAGATAAATTTAAAGTGTTTGAATTTGAATAATAATGAATTGGAATAATTTGAATCAACCTTAGTTATATTGTCCCTTCTCCTTGGTTATAAGTTAATTATAACATCCTTGAAAATTCACGAACCTGTATTGCTTTATAGTAATTTATACCGACGTCCCTTATTCTGGAAGTTCATATTTTTCGTCTTCATGCTTTCTGTTTTTTCAAATTTTGTGAAGTAAAATCTACAAAATGTAAAATTCAACGAATTTTTGTAATTTTGCTTTCTAATTCCAAACAGTAATTGAAGACAGATGGACGCTTTCCTTCGCATGTGAACGATAGAGTGTCTAATGAAAACTTGAACAAGCTTACACTTTGATGATTAACCTTGGTTAAGAATTAAAGCTCGCAGAGATGTATTTAGAAATTAGCTATGTGTTTTCTCAAAAATTGGGAATCAGAAAGTGGTTTAGTTAGGATGCAAACTAGAAGCAGCAATATTAAGAGAGGAAAATAAATTTTTACTCAGTAGAAAACTTTGAAAATTGTTACTGTGTATTTAACTGCTTCTGAAACAAAAGTCGAACGAAGTTCAAATATAGAAAACGAAAAGTTTATAGAACTGACCTGAAAGACCGAGCCATCTGCACATGTATTAGTGATTTTTGGGTAATGAAGTTGCTGTATACATATATTTCCTCGCAAAATATTTAACTTTAACGTAATATGTTCCTCTTTCATTCCGATATTGCTATCAATCAACGCTTGTATATTTTAACTAAATTTAAATTTTTTGTAACCATTTACTTCTAGAGAGGTGCTGTAGTCTAATCTTAAGGAAATAGAAAAATTTAACTAAAATAAAAAATTTTATTTCCTGTAAATCTCAATTCACAGATCTAGGTATTTTCAGGATTCTGTTGAACACAGAAGTCCGCTGAATTTATATTCAGAAACACAGTGACAGTATATAGCACCGTTGATTGTCAAAACATTTTGCACGATAAGAAAATTTTTTTATGTACCCTATGGATAGTAGCAGCAAACAAATCTAAAGTAAGCCAAAAACCTGATTTCCGAAACTACTATAAACTTCAGAGCAATTGTTTATTATTGTTTTATTCCACTTGTTTTGCAGTATTGCTTTGCCATTTGGATTGTATAAACCGTGAAGGGGTACTGTACCAAATGTTAAGTAATGCTAAACTTGTAACTACAAGTTTTGTACTTGGAACCGGGAACCGGAACCGAGCCGGAACCGGAACCGAGCCGGAACCGGAACCGGTACCCTGGAACCGGAACCGGAACCGGTTTAGAAAATTGGAACCCGCCCCAGCTCTACCTAAAATCCTATTGAACTAAGTAAAGTTTTTTGCGAATTTATTCCGCTTGCAATCTGTATCGCAGCAGTACAAAATCTAATTTAAATTTAAAAGAAACTTTGCAAAAAGCCTCAGGTAAACCTACGTCCATATTTCTGTAAGATTTGACGAAGCGGACAAAGCTTACCTTAACTTATAGTGGTTTATTTTTGATTTGTTTGCAGTTTTCGCTGGCAATGCTTCAGTGCCTGAAGTGCGTCGGGCATGTCCTAAATTGCGTCATTTTAAAGTTCCTATGATTTGCATTAAAAAGCCAAACTTTAAAACGCTATATCCCCCGTTTTCTACAAATTTACTAAATGAAAATTTTTTATGCACATTTTTATTATTTTGTTGGCTTGTACATAAGCAAAACTCATAAAAATCAACAAAATCTGTGATCATCGAAAATTCTGTGAAATGTGACAGACAACAATTTTATTTCAAGCGAATTTGAGATGCAAATTAAGCTTTGACAATTTTGGTCTAGTTTTGTCAGCCGAACTGTCTAGACGCGTTTTGCATTAGCTCTGAGCGTGTCTGGATTTATCGATTGATATCACGAAGTTTTTACGTTTACGACGATTACTTACATTTTACTGTCTCAGTAATTTTTGCGAATTTTTCGATTTATATTGTTGATTAATCTATTTTATCCTGTTTCTTTCCTTCTAACCTCATTTATTTAATTATAGTCCGTCCTCAGCGTGGTGGCGATTCCGGCCCAAGTCCTCCCTCCAAGTGTCATTGCGATAAACCCGACCACGAATGCATGGTCCAGTGCAGCATTTGCAATGTATTTATACATTACGAATGCATGGGGCTTGATGTTGGTTCTCTGAGCAATTGTATAAATGAAAAACCCGGCAACTATGTCTGTTCATCCTGTCTGCCCTCGTTATCTGACTCCGTGAAATCTCAGTTAGCCGCCTTGAGCCCCGGTGGAACGGTTTTCTGCCATTCCTGCAGCGGCCCTAACCGTCCAGCTTCGTGTGACCAATCCGTCGGTGTAATGGACATCCTAAACAGGCAGCCATTTAAGGTTTTCATGTCCGATTTAATGGCTCAGTGTGTAAAGGCCGCTACAAAAGCAGCCACTAAGGTAGTAGTTGTTAGAAAAGAAGGAAAAGAAGAACAATTTAGTAATAGTTGGCTGGCCCGAAACGGACACCGACGGTATTTCACAAAATAAAGCTGACGAAGCTGTCATCACTGGAATTTGTACAGACCTGAAAATCGCTCCTGACGCAATCCAGTCCAATTTTCGAGATGAACGCAAACATCCCAGTTATCCCAGAATCATTAAGGTTTGTTTCCGGGATAGATTGATTGCTGAACGCAGATGCTTTTTGGCTGATGCCTCGTCATAGATGCAATCTCAGCATAGCTTGAGAAATGCTGCTTTCAAACCGTTTGTCAGAGAAGACTTGACTTATAAGGAAAGAATGGCCAACAAATCTCTGGTTCAAGAACTTAAGTCCCGCCGTGCCAACGGGGAAGAAAATTTGGTAGAAGTGGTAAGATCATCACGAAACAGGGAAAAGTGTCAGAGCCAGAGCCAGTTCCCACCCATTAACTAAATTTTTGCTATTCAATGCTAGAAGTATAATGAATAAGCTATGTGATCTGCAGCATTTTGTCAGTGAACAGTCACTTGCGATTTTTGCAATTACCGAAACCTGGCTTAGGTCTGATTTCGACAATGTATGTTTAGGTTCTGTTTTAACCAGTCACACTGTTGTTCGTGCTGATGACACAGTGCGACAGGGTAATGGTGGGGGAGTGTTCTTTTTGGTGCCTAAGGTTTTCAACACTCAAATTATTAATTGCACCAGTAATGAGTATTTTGAAGCGTTGTGGATAAAAATCTTTGACAATCACATACAAAATGCGTTAAATATTGGTTTATACTACAGATATCCATCCCGAAATTTTGATCAATCTACGAAGATTCTATGTGACCATATTCAAAAGTTTCTATCGGGTGCAAACGTTTTGTTAGGGGATTTTAATTACCCTCATATTAAGTGGGATGATGATATTCTGCAGTTATCAAACATTGATTTTATGTTTGCTGACTTTATGATAAAGCTAGGTTTTGATCAGCATGTGTCTGGGAGTACTCATACTCACGAAAATATTCTTGACTTAGTTTTGGCTAATGAACCTGATTTAGTCTCTGCTGTTTCCGTTGAAATGCCTTTTTGTAATTCTGATCATAACGTTATCTCTGGGTTCTTAAATTTTAATGTTAACAAAAATCCTTGTAACGTTGAAGCCAGAAATTTTCACAGAGCAAATTCTTTTGAAATTAACAAGTTTCTGTTAATCATTTCTTGGAATGATGTATTTGTAGTGTGTTCTAGTCCAGATGATTTTTGGCTTGCTCTTAAATATTACCTTGATATTGCCATTGATATGTATGTACCTCGTTTCAAAAATTGTCACACACAATCTAGGAACAAATCTTGGTCCTTAGCTACCAGAAAATCTTTTGTCAAACAAAAACAGTTATATCGAAAATATAGAAATTTCCCCAAACAAGAAAACCGCTTGAACTGGAAGAAATGCTGTAATCAAACCCGAATGTTTCGAAGAAGAGACTGCTACAATATTGAATCAAAAATTGTCGAATCCAAAAATGATAGTATTTTTTGGCGTTGTCTAAAGTCAAAACTTTCATGCAATGTAGATATTCCTTGTTTGCAAGTTACCCCACAAAATTTAATTACTTGTGATATTGAAAAAGCCAATCGATTTAATGATTTCTTTAAATCTGTTTTCACAGAAGATGATGGTAATCAAATTCTTTGTCCAACCAAAACCCAAATTTTTCCTTTCCCGCAATTGACTTTTCCGAGCAAGCTGTTTATGACTGCCTTTGTAAGACTAGAAGTAAGCTAAGCGCAGGGATGGATGGAATCCCACAATTCTGCATTAAGAAATTAGCTATATCTTTATGTGTTCCCTTATCTAAAATTTTTAGAGTTTCACTTGATTAAGGTAAAGTCCCTAGTGATTGGAAAATTGCAAAAATTATTCCTGTGTTTGAAAAAGGAGATCGTTCCTCTGTAAAAACTTACAGACCTATAAGTTTACTTGTGGGTTTCAGTAAAAATATGGAGCCCAAAGTCGCTGAAGCCCTCAAAACCCATTTGCTAAAAAACAAATATATTTCTGAAAATCAGCATGGATTTCTAAAAAAGCGATCAACAGTGAGTCAGCATCTTCAGTGTCTAAACGCTTGGACCAAAGCAGTTGAAAATGGTGAATGTATTGACGTTATATATA
>JASAND010013679.1:0-12583 GCA_030248195.1 Trissonchulus latispiculum
TTCATGCTCCGGAGGAGCATTTTAATTACTTGTTATACTATGTCTAGATCCGTCTACTTAGGATATTACAACAACTGTGCTTCCTTACGTTTTTAGTCCTTTTTATAGAGAACTGTCCACTCCAGTTGTATGTAGCTTGCATGAGAAAGGAACTAGCTTTTTCGGAATCTGTTTTCTGGAGTTTATTGGGTTGCCGCATTTTAACCAAAAAACGGCAAACCTTTAATTTGGCTGTGTTCGTTATATTATATACGAGCTTGCTACTGGGCTTTTTCTAAACGAAAAAAATGGGGTGGGGAAATGGGGGGGACGAAAAAGTGGGGGACTCCCTCCAAAGTGGCCTCTGCCGAAAATGCAGTAAAACTAGCCTGTTTTCTACATATACTGCTATAACCATGCTAAAAATTGGTCAAAAATTGAGTTTGAGTACCAAAATAAAGATTTTTGACCAAAAAATTCGGGCGAAGCCAGAAAAATTTGACCAAAAATCTGGGCATTTTCTGGGCAACTTATAGTGAATGGGGGGGAATGCCCAAACAAGGCGGGGAAGCGCCTCCCCGCTAAAAAGCCCAGTACTTTACTTTCCTTTTTTCGTTTATGCTTTTTAAAACATTTTTATACTACTAAATTTATGCAGCAATTTATTTATCTATGCCGCCGTCTCCTGGAGCTTTGATTAGGTTGACTGACTGATTGACATAATATTCGGTTGGTAAATGAACGTCAGCTTTCCTATCTGTTGACTGTTCTGTTTGGTGTTTAGGACTTGGCTGGTCCGACAGGGCTGTTGTCGAACCCTGCCTCGAACTGACCGGGCATTCGATGCTCTTCGCCGATACACTGACCGCCCAGAAAGCCTGTGGCACCCTGGGCCTGATACCGGTCCTGAACGATCTGATTGCCGCACCAGACCGCTCCCAGCATGGCTACAGGCCTTACCGGGACGGCTGTGCTGCCTTTGACCAGCTGTTGCGGTCCAGATGTTTGCAGACGCCAGCCGACGGTAATCAGCCTCTAGGGCCCTTGTCCATTGTGGTCACGCATGACTCTCTGGTTCTACAGATGGTCTCCTACTATCTGACATGGGACCGGGTTACTCCCGACTCGTGGCCCAGTTTCCTGGAAGGATTTGCCCTGGCGCCGTCATTGCCCAACGGTGGTGGACTGCGGATTTGGTGGAGAGGTCAGGTGCAGGATATATGAGATATTGCTTGATGAAGATTGGTGATTTGACTGACATAAACTAGTCCTCATGTTTTCTGTAGATTTTGTTAGGTTGTGCCTATTGTATAAAGGTTATTTTTCTTGTCAGAGTCAGTATGAAAGTGTAACTGATTTTGTGTTTTAGCCATGTTTGATTTCTTTAACCTAATGTTTTTCGACTAATTTTGCGTTTTAGCCACATTTGAACTTAGCGTTATCGTTAGGCCTAGCTAGTTTGAGGGTTCCCCTCCCCCCAGGCAGAAAAATGGGGGGGGGGATAAATTGGACTCAAGATTTGGTGTCTTCTCGACGTTCGCTAAGGTTAGCGAAGCTCGCATATTTTGCGAAATTCGCCAAAGTGCTCAAAAATCGAAGTTCATAGTACCCAAAACTACACGAAATTCGCTAAAAGTTTGGCGAATTTCTCGAAATTATGCGAACTTCGCTAAGCTTTTGCGAACTTTGCGAAGGCACCAGATCTTGAGTCCAAATTAGATTATAGAATTTTTCTGCCAATTTTTGGTAGATATGGAGAAAACCCCTCAGATTAGCTAGATAACAATTTCGCGAAGTTCGCTAGCTTTTTCGCGAACTTCTCTAAATTTAGCGAAATGTCGCTAACCTAATGTGTTCAAAGTCTTTGGGTATCCTTCTATATTGGGCAGACATTAAGTGGACCTGATCTCTTAGAAGATTCAGCTTTAGCTGAATTTTGTTGACTTTTGGCGAAAAGTTTACTAAAGGTTTGTAGCGTTGTCAAAAGACAACAGGAAACTAAAGCTAATTTCATATGGGGTTTGGATGCAAGAACAATATACGTAGAGGCAGTAAGATTGTCAACCGCTTTTGAGTAGAGTATAGCGCGTAGCTATTATTTTATGCTTTTTTGCGCATAATTGTTTATCGTTATTGCTCTCTTGAATTTTTTGGTACCGAATTTCTAAATATTGCCATTTTTTTGCTCCGTTCTGTATAATCCTTATGAGCTTTATTTATGCAATCCTGCGTTATGCATAGAATGTCAGTTGTTACTTGTTACATTAATTTTCTGTGATAATATGGGGATCTGTTAATAGATTTTTATGTACCTAATAGTTCTGTTCCTGTGAAAGTCTTCTTGTAATGGGATTGAATAAAAGCTCTTTCACTGCTAAATTTGGAAAATTTATGTAAAATTTGAAAATTCAGTTGCCTTAATGTTCATTGTAATATTACCCTGCCATACTAAGTTAATGATTAGCTTTTGTGAAACGCTTAGTCCTGTTTATTTATTTGTAAACTTCTGCAGTAAAGATCCGGTCTTTGTTTGCATGTAAGCTTTAAGAAAAGTTTCTCTTCTTGTTGCGACCAAACTTTCGTCGTGTGAAATAAACGCATATAAGTATATAATCAGTAGCATAGGTGGATTTCAGGGAAGGGGGGAAGGGGTTTAACCGTGGTCTTTGAAGATTGTGGTAAAATTGCTAAAATCTGCACACTAGCTGCAAATTAATTTGTATAAATGAAGTCTATGATCCATGCCAGTGATGGAACCGGGTCGCTTTAGGACCTAGTTTTCCAGAAAATTCATGAATCTGCAAAAAATTTTGATTTTGCCGAAGAAACTAAAGTTTTGGCTTCGATGTTCCATCACTTCACTACCCCGAAAAAAATAGCTGACATATGTTTGCTCTAGGTTTTTTGAAAAGTAATAGGACTGCAGCATTTTTTAAAATTAACGCAGAAATGAGTTGGCAAAAACAATTTTCCGCCTGGAAACTTTTGCAGGAATCAAATATGAGTACTCCAAATACACGACGTACTTTGAAAATTTGATTTTTATTTTGTTTCTATTATCTATGGTATAAGATTTACATTTACCTTAGTTGCAGAAATCTACAAACCATACAGTACTAAAAAGATTTATACATTAGTCATGAAACTGATTAAGCCAAACAATAAAGGATATAACTTTTTTCATAACTCAATTAGTATTTTTGCGTATACGGATTGTATGTGTGTCGAAAATTCGTAAAACCGATTGAGTTCAAAATTGGTTTGAGTGCATGTGAACATACTTCTGATCGGTATGTGACAAGTTTTTCAGCCATAGGAACCGAAAATGTTTTTTTCCAAATGGAAAAACAGTTTTCAGATTAGCGTTCAGTGGGCCAGGAAATCTCTATGTACATCTTTTAGCACAATCGGAGTCAAAAGATTATTGGTTCCCCTTGGACTCCTTGAATAGCTTAAGCCCGATTCACCCTAGGCTATGATTGGCGGAAATATGATTCCTAGCAATACCATTGCCACAGGTTCCCCATTTATTGCTAGTGTGAACAGTGTAAAAATTGCCAGCAGTGATGCTGTCAGTTGGCACTTTCAGCTAGGCAAGTGAGCAAGCTCTGTGGCAATTAAACACGTAAATATAGAGGTGTGCTGGACTAAAATGTTAAATTTCACGCTACATTGCCGGCAATCTTGTTGATACAGTGTGAGCGGTTGCATTGCTGGGAATGTTGCCAGTACCCCTAAATTGCTGGGAAGTAGATTGCCTGCAGATTGCCTTAGTGTGAATCGGGCTTAAAAATTTAAATTTTTGTCACATCGCTCAGAAATGTGTTGAAGTGCATCCCTAACAAATTTGAGCTCAGTCGGTTAAGTTTTGCCAATTTGCGGTAGAATCATGGTTTACTGTCGTATTTTCCGTCAAACGAGTTTTCATAGATGGCTCTTTTATTGATATTCGAGTGCCAAGTTTGTAGTATAGGATGTTCAAAATATTCAGATTCGAAACGTTGGGTACTATCTATTACCAAGAGTACAAAAGTGCAAAAGGTCCCGTAATAGCAAGAGTACAGAATAACTAAGAGTGTGACAAGCGTCAAGCTCTTTGTTATTAGGCTTGCGACACCATCTGAGCGATAACGGCTGGCCCGCCCCACAAATTAGACCCATCACTTCAAAGAAATTTGCACGCTATGTTTGTGTACTGAAAGTTTGGCAGCAGCTATACAGTTATGACTATATTCATTCGAAAGATCTCGTTGAGCTTCATATGTTTGCTTTTTAAAGCAACGTTCTAGCTTTTCTCTACAGTGAGATATGGCCGATTTTTTTTGTTTGGCGTCGAAAACTTGTCACTTTTGCAGAAATCAAATAATCCATCATTTCTCGAACTATGCAAGCCGTAAAATCAAACTAAGGGCATCGATCTGAATATCTCATAAGGATAAATTATCCGACGCGTGATCGTCTTCCAACAGCTATCCCGTAGGCTGCTATCATAAAAAATGTAGTTTTTGCAAAAACACGACCAATTTTTTCCAAAGATTGCGGAGCATTCACCATGCAAGCTGGAGGGCTGCTACTTAATAGATATGTTCTGCACAAATATACAAAGGGGCGTTTTTTAGTTGCCCCGATTACTGCTTCCTAGCTAAAGTAAGGAACTTTGTCAAAAATAAATCGTAATTTCAAACATATCTACGATTTTCTACTACGTTTTTAAAACATAGCAGTTGCTTTCTTTAATCGTAGTAACTTTTTAAGCAACTACGATTTCCAATCGTAATTACGTAATTCATGAAAGGCCGCTTGTTGTAAAAACTGACACACAAACGAACTGTGTAACACTGGTTTACGCTATGTGCAGAAAGTTGAAGCAGAAATTATTTCAGCAGCAAGTTTTTATCACAGCATAGGGAGCCCAGTGGTCTGCTATGATTTTTTTTAGGATAAACGTAGTTTGAAGTGAATGAAATCGTAGCAGACAGTTAAAATGAAACGTAAATATTAAAACGTAGGCTACGTTAATAATTTTGACAAAGTTCCTAATCGCTTGACAAATTTGGAAAAAGTAGGCAAAATGCAGGTTACGCACACATTTCAGCTTATTTCTCCATAACGAAAAACGATTTCACAATAAATAAAAAATCGTCCCCAGCTATTTGATGGAGGTATCGAATGATATAAACCGATGTCTCGCGAAAAAATTTACTTTAGTCTGAAAAACCAGGAAAAATATACTTCTAAAATGTGTTAAAAATATTTTAGAAAAAGCAACATTAGTTTCATGGTATGCACTAAAAAGAAAAAATGTCAAGCTGCATTTTGATATAAAAATGGCTTCTTAACTCCAAGTAATGAATGAGTAATATATAATGGTGCAAACTTTATGTGACCAAAGGGAATCACCACCTTAAATCGATAAAAATTACGGTGACACGACATGACATGAGAAATATCCAGAAATTAAAGTATGTTTCCCGTGGTTTATAGGAAAAATAAAATGATAAATAATAAAACCTCGGACAACTTTACTTACCCCATCCATTTATCTTAATTTAGAAAATGTTTAATTACCTAATTCTAATATTATTCTATTCTACTTCTAATGGTGTATGCAGTATTCAATACATAATTGAAGCATAGCAAAGCATCCTGTCCATGCTCTATTATAGCAAGAGTATATAATAATAATAATAATAAGAGTAGGACAAGCGTCACACTCTATGCAGTGAAGGGCAAAACTATGCTATGCGCGCTATCGGCTGACTCCCCCCCCCACAAATTGACCCCCTCTCACACCGCCCCTACATGGGTACATAGTCCCAAACGGGGGTCGCTCACTGCTTTGCATAATTACACGCTGAAATTAACAGGGGCCCAATTTGGGGAGGGGGTTTAAGCATTTATGTTTAACACTTGTATGTAGAAAACATGCTAAGCGAGCTAAGTGAGCGACCCGTATTTAGGACTATGTACCCATATAAGGGCGGTGTGAGAGGGGCTCAATTCGTGGGGGAGGTCAGCCGATAGCGCGCATAACATAGCTTTGCAGTTTGCACTTCAGTGCATAGAGTGTAACGCTTGTCCTACTCTTATCTTTATGTACTCTTGACTATAGTTACTATTTTAATGATCAAGTTATAATCTTAATCCAATGTAAAATTAGTTTTTAGGTTCTGGGTAAGCCAGAAAGCAAAGCTGAAAGTCTGTACTCGACGGCAAGGAACGATCACGTCAACATTCTGTTCAAGTGATCTGTCAACTGGAGATCCAGGGCCAGCCTACATAAGCATCCCTCCCTCATATCAGCCTTTTGAGGTTTGATTCTGTTTTCGAGATACGGAGAAAATACCGCTTGAATATTTTCAAGGCTTTGTACAGACTTTCATATGTCAAATTACAGTGATAATTTTCAACTATTAGGTAGCATTCATATTTTCGTTTCTCCACTTCTTAGTTTCTCCAATCTTAGCCAATCCAGTAGCCCTCGGCCGATAAAAACGTAGTCAATGCAAACAAAATAAGTTACAAGCTAAATGTCCGTTTCTGTTCTTCGTTGAAGCATCAATCTTGGAAAACGCGAATTTCTCGGCTTGTCCGCAGAAGCATAAAGCGACCTTTCCCGTGCCTGCGACTAGCCAATTAGACTCGCTCCGAGCGCTAAATGAACAAACTGTCACAAAATGACCTCACTACTGACTGAATAGAGTAAGCTGAAACATAATTTCAAGATTTCCACCTTCTGACTAGAGGTCTACAAATTAACAATAAGCAAAAAATAAGGTAACACAAATTTCCAAGCAAAAGCTTAAGCGTTTCGTTTCAACCCGCCCAACTCTGAGCACTCGAATTGGCTTCGGGATCGACACTAATAAGTACATACATTTGAAGCCACCACTTCAACCACTTCAACGATATGTAGCTTGATACCTAAACAAACAAATTTGAAATGTCGCCAACATAATTTATTTCAGATTTACTTCGAAGGATACAACTTAGAAGATTCGAAGGAGTTTATTCTAATGGATGAAATCGAATACAACGGATACCTCTGCTAGCTACAATCTACATAAAGTAATCGAATCAATATCGCCTAAACAGCTCGCTTATTGACAATAAAACTTTATGGAAACTAAACTAAATAAAAACGGCTATAAATTGTATTACTAACCCACACAATTCGTGAACACTTTGCACACTAACCCATCGTAACACAGTTCAGTAACAACTTCAGATATCAAAATTGATGAGAATTGATTCACATCGTTGTGTGCTCACTTATACTTTACATTACACTTAGTATAGTTTGCTTCAACTTAATAGCAGGAAAATGGCTCGTTTAATACTTCGTAACATACAGAAAAAATGACACGATGGCGTAATAAATAGATACAGTAATTCAGTTCTCAGTTTGCTTTGGTAGCACATTTCAGTTCATTGCAGTTTGCCACTGATAGCATTTCTTTCCGAAGTCAGAATTTAGTCCATTCTGGTGTATCCATTCTGATTGGCGGATCCGGTCTGTTTGGATCGTTCCGCTGCTGCAATTATCCCATCCATGATAATCCCTCTTAATCCAGCTCGTTCAATTACGTGCATACCGTAGATGGACGATCCGGCAGGAGATTGGACATCATCCTTCAGCTGGGCTGGATGAATCCCCGTTTCCAGAACCATCTTGGCCGCACCCTGAAACAAAACAAAACAAAGTTTTAATGTACAAATGTACACAAGCGGACAGGTAGGTAGGCAGGCAGGTAGGCAGGCAGGTACGAAGTTTTTGCTTACCGCATACTGAATGGGACATTTACATACACTGTAAGTGAAGGAAGATATCGGCAAGATATCCCTGTACATAGAACTGATACCGACCAACCAAGTTCTTATTGTTGAAAAGAAGGATCATGATGTGTAATTGCTAACACTGCCATTTAAATGTTGTGATCGACAAAATTATCATAAGAGTAACTTTACTAACCAATAATGTGTGAGCAGCCAACTTCAACGCTAGACGCCGAGGAATTCCCAGTTTCACACCAGCGTCTGCCATTCCTTCGATTATGCAAAACATCTAAAAACCATACAACTAAGAAAAAGTGTAAACAGAAAAGAACTGAAGTAAAATTTGACGTAATATAACGAGTCTACTGTTAACAAGTTATAATCTGATGAGTCGAAAATTTAAAGTTGAACAGCAGGAAATCGGTCCCATTGGGGAAGGTGCGCTCCCAGAGGACCATGGTCCAGTTACGTGCTTGGATTCTGAAGGGGGATGGCAAGAGGTTCAGAGCAAAACAAACCCCAGGCATTCTTCATGTCCAGAAAAGCACATCCACCTAAGCTTGCTGACTGGCGATTCATGAGAAATGATCCACGCATACCTGGTACGCTCTAGTGATAATTCGTTCAGGGATACTTAAGGTTAGGTAGTGTGGATATAGAAACTCCCTGACGAGTATAATCGAAGCTTCTGGGTCCAGTGGCGGAGTATCGCATGGGAACACGGCATAATATCAAGAATAAATACCCCCCGCCTTAGCCATAAAATAGTGAACTTACATAAGAAGGTCCACTGCCACTGAGCCCCGTAACCGGGTCCAGGAGATGCTCCGACAGTTCGACAGCGTAGCCGACTGATGAGAGGAGATCTCTCACGGTATCGGAGTCTCCCTCAAGACAGGCTCCTCCCATGGAATAGCCAGCGGCGCCAGCACGGACTACGGATGGCGTGTTTGGCATCACTCGAACCACACGAGACTTGTTTGGCAATAGCTGAAGCAGAAATGCGAATAGCAGACAAAGATTAGAGACAGGGGGTTTTCCCCAGTTCTTCTTCTTCTTCGTCTGGGATCGTCAGCAGAATGTTATGAGGGCATTTCGGCAAGCAGCATCCCAGCACACGTCTTCGCATATTTTTCCCAGGCCATACTCTCCATCCAGCTAAGGTTTGGTACGGGTGTTTTCGAGCATGCTGAGTTCAAATATTGCAAAATCTGTCGATTTCACGAAATTATATTTTTTCGATTCGCAAGGGGGGAGTGCAAGGGGATCCGTAGAATTGTTTTGCAAAAATGCTTTGCTGAAAAGTTGCATATTTTGAGACTTTCAATGCCGCAGAACACAAACCTGAAATCCGTTCATCGATTTATCTTTTCTTTAGCTTAATGTTAGCAAAAGTTTTAAGCTTAAGGGGAGTTCATTTTTTGGTCATGTTTTCTACTTTCTTTGATCTCGCTGATTTTGGCATATTCTACTATCAAAACGGTATATATATATTTTAACGAGTTTCTAAATTAAAGTCGTCAGTCTTACCAAGAGTTTATAAAGAAAGAGTGAGACACTCGACTCTCCCTAGTGTTTTAAGCTTGAAATATGCTCGGCACATTAAGAACGAAATCTCAGGGGGGGTACCACTTACCGTTATTAACCATATGTTCATATGCGTTTGAACTAAAACGCATCTGATTGGCTAATCGCCTACCTTATGTCAAATTTACATGTAAAGAGCGCCCCCCCCGAGATCTCGGGGGGGTCCCATTTACGCGTACAAATTTAGCTCTTCGCTGATTGATTGATTCTTAACTACCGTAGGCCGAGTGTCTCACTCTTCCTTTATAGCGTTCTTGATCTTACGGTTATTGAGTTACTTCAACTCAAAGTTGAGATCTTAGTGTTAAACATAGGAAATTAAAAAAGTTGTTACTTTTCGCGTGCGCCAGAGAAATCTGACGAATGGCAAAATGGATCCGTTCAAGCTTTATAATTATCATAATTATTTCTATGTTTCCGAACTGTAATTTGCAGGAATCAAAATTTGAAGTCAGGCCTTTAAAAATTTTAATGAATTTTTGAAGTATTAAAATTTGAATTGGTACCAAATTTTAATACTTCAAAATTTATTAAACTTTAAGCTTAATTTAAAATTCTGATTCCTACAAGGTAGGTAGGTAGAATTCACTTCCCGCCCGCTAGCCGGTGAGCTGTCGCGAGGCCTCTCCATAGAGACAACCAAGGTGAATAACTCCGACTACGCCAGGGTGATCCACATTGGATGTAGGAAGCTTTATACCAGAGAGTCACCTCCACACTTTTATGTGCCGGCAAGCTGGACAAACCATTGAAGTCAGCAAAGAAAGCTAAACGTTGACACCTAGTGAGGTGTACCGGTGTGGTCACCCCACTGAGGCGGTACTGACTTGTCCTGGTCGACCTCCGACCGTCCTTACTCATCCTCAACTGTGTCACCAGATAGCGGGTTGGCGTACCTGTAGTAAGTGATGTTGTTGTCAGCAGGGTTTGGCATCCGTTCCCTGCTGACTGGTTGATTTTTACCTCTTTTCTGTCCCCTGTGCTGCATAAATGATGGGCCTGGCTCAGCGTCTTGTGTCTTTTTACCACTACGAGGTAACGGCGAATACCGTTCTCCACCGATTCGTTCTCGGTCTGTCCGTCATCGTCCGCTGTGATATCACCTATTCGCTCCTATACGTATGTTTTTAGCCACCGTTCGAAAACGTGGAATTAATACGGTATAAAAACATAAATTTTACCATTCGTTAGATTTCTTCGGCGCACTCGAAAAAGTGACAACTTTTAAATTTTCTATGTTTAACACATGAGATCCCAACTTTAAGTTGAAATAACTCAATAGCCGTAAGACTTAAGACTTTAATTTTAAAAAACTCGTTAAAATATATATACCGTTTGGACGATAAAATACGTAAAAATCAGCGCCATCGGAGAAAGTCTAAAAAATGACTAAAAATAGAACCCCCTTAGGATGTGAGCATGTACTAAGTAAACGAAAAACAAACTCGAAAAATGGAATTCAGATTCGTAAACCCCATTATGTAACCTTTCAGCAAAATCTGAAATATATATAGTTTTTCGGTTCCTCTTGGGTCTTCCTTGCGAATCGAAAAAACTAGAATCTCGCGAAATGGAACTGAGAGTGAACGAAAACATACCATGACAAATTTTAGATCGATTTGACAAGCTTTAAAATTTTGAGAGGGGAGGGGGGAAACTGGAATAGACTCGATTGCAGAAGCTAGACTCACTTTGTCATTTTTAGGCCAGAACTTTTGGAGGGCACCATCTCTTATTTTTAGCCAGGGGAGTATCGACGTGGGGAAGATTGATCAATATGTTTTCGAAAAATGCTTAAATTCAGATTTCTGTTTTTCTGGCCTAAAATGTTTTGGGTTCTGAGAAGGGAGTGAGTGTCCAAATCTCCAGGGGTTTCTAGGGGCAATTCACCTCTGGGGAAACCGATTTCTGTGGAATCCAATCGAACTCACCTCTACTAAAAATGCCACCATCTTCTCATCAGCAATAAAACTTGTGATTTTTAGGCAAAAATCTTCGGTAGACAGTATATATCTAATTAATTCTGAGCTTCATGGCGAGGACTTTTACGGAAAAGACTTAAAATAATCAACAAATTTCATCATCAACAACAGAGAAGACGAGTATTTACAAACAATTCGCTCTGGGTTTTTTACAGGGTTTTTACTTACTTCACCCCTATTTTTGGGCCCCCCCTACTCGTTCCCCTCCCCACATGTTTGGGCTTCCTCCCACTCACCCTAAGGTGCTCAGAAAATGCCAAATTTTTAGGATTTTTGGTCAAAATTTTTTCCAAATCTGTCAAAAATCGTCTTTTTGGTGCTAAACTTAATTTATGAACACTTTTAAGTTTAGTTATAGCAGTATATGTGGAAACAGGCTATTTACACAGTATTTTTAGCATTTTTAGCCCATTCTATTCCCACCAACTTTTGGACCTCCCCCACTTCCCGCCCCCCCCCACTTATTTTTGCCAAGAAGAACCTTAAACTCGAAGTTTTCTGATACATGTGGGCTCTTGGAGGGGGAGATCCGTATTTTTTGAAACTTGAAAGCAGCAATGAACATACGTAACAACTCCATGCTGCTTTTATGTATATGTCGCAGTAAAGTAGTACATTTAGGGATGTACTACATCCCTATAAAATTTCAGTGATGTACTACATCATTAGTCACGTTGTACATTGGAGGTTAAAGGCCTCAACTATACAACTTTACTGACAAATTTCAGTAATGTAGTACATCGCTGAGTGTTAGGGATGTTCATCACTAAAAAGTTTTCAGTAAATCAGTACATTTGTGTTTGCTTCCTGTTTTTTTATTCTATAGTGGGAGGAAATTTACAGTCTGGGCCCCGTTGCATAAAAATGATTAGTTGATATGTGATTAGTTGATTAGTGTAGCAGTTTTCTAGGATAATGAGAGCTACATATGGGCTACGACAATAATTTATATGTCATTTTGAAGCGCTTTTAGCGTTATAATTGAATCAATATCTTAAATTAAGTTACGACTTAAATTGGAGTGATGCGAGCATAAAAAGTAAAGAAATTACAAGAAATTAGAATTAAAAACTTGAAAACTGAGGTTTGCTTAAGCAATGCACATAGTCGATTTTGTCTAACTTTTAAAACTAAAACTTAAACTTATTTAAGCTTAAACTTAATTTAACAGTTAACTTTTGTGTTTCTTTTCTTCTTTCCAGTATTAAAATGATAAATTTAACATAAAGATTGCGATAAATTTTAGTTAGAGCAATACG
>JASAND010013680.1:0-50670 GCA_030248195.1 Trissonchulus latispiculum
TCCCTTTCATTCCTCTAAGAATTGGTCACACTTTAGAGATTGGCAACCCTGTTCTTAATGACACACAAATACAATTACAGCTTGGACGTTCATTCAAGAAACTACGATCATGGCAATCTTTGACTTAGCCCACTTTCTGAGATCGTTCTTAGCCTTTTTGAGTGATCATTGAGCAAATTCTTCTCTTTGGGCCAATTCTTCAAAAATCTGATTTTTTTATTTAACCAATTTCATTACAGATTTATGTCGAAAACAGTCGATTTTATGTCCAAAAGGACCATTTTTAGCTGAAAAAATTTGGGTACAGTTTGGGTAGTTTTTCATAATTTCCGATTTTTGAGACCCCCCCAAGCCAGCTTTGAAATTTTTACCCCCCCCTCCAACCCAAGCAGTGGTACACCTATGCCTAAATTTTCAAAAAGTTTTCCCCGACTTCGCAGGATTTTTGACTAAATTTTCGCTGTTTTAGCTAAACACCTAAAATTAGTCATTTTTAGCGATTTTTAGCAGTTTGTACACACAAAACCCACAAAAATTCGAAAAAATTTTCTAAAAATATGCCCCCCGTTTTGGGTGAGTGATTTTGGGTGAATACAATATAAAACAGTTTTTGGCAGTAAATGTTTAAAATACAAATTGTCTGGTGGCTATCACTTATTCCTCGTCTCACTGTTTAACCACTATTTCTCAACTTTGATCTTATCCAAAGGAACAGGTATTGGTATTTGACCATCTCCTCCACCTGTTTGTTCCTGGCCACCGCATTCCGCGTATAAGTCCTGAAGTAATCACAACAAACTAAACTAAACTAAACTAAACTCCCTCAGTCATTGAACAATAGAGTTATCAACAGGGACACACCATAAACCACAAAAAGGAACCTTGAAGACCTCCAATAATCAGCCAATTTCAACCTCAGCTAACCGTTTCCTCCTGTCCGCTGTCCTGCTTCGTACCATCGGCAGAGTCTAGTCTTTCCGCAACGGACTCCGCAACCTTCTCTTTTATTGGCTCCTACAACAACAAAAACAACATTTCGCTGCAGTGTCGCACACCTCTGCACCTGAACAGGAATACTGAGAAAATGAGAGCAAAAACTAATACAAACTGAAAGCACAAACATTGAGAACTCTGTTGCAACTACTCTATTGTTTCTTTGCTTATCGAGTTATAATTTGAAAATTACTTTAACGAACCTCCTCCTCTTCCCCGCTTTCCTCCATTGAGCAATCACCGAAATCCAACTTTTTAACAACTGTTTCAGTTTCCTCGTCACCAGTTATTTACAACACCATTCAAATTACCCTTATATTATATAAGGGTTAGTCATTGCAAATTTCCTTTAACTAAGTTAAAACTATTCACAGACTAGATTAAGTATCACTGTCACAGAACATAATGCCGTAGCAGTAATCCAAAATGTAACGTTTCCTGACCTTTCCTGACGCATGGTATTCTAACTGTTTCAAAGCAGTCCCCTTTCCATCGCCCTTCACAGTACCGGCGTCCGATTCCTCCCCACTCTATGACAAACAAAATCAAACATAATTAATGATAAATAACAAAGAATGTATACACATTACACATTGAAATCTTTATTGTGTACGAGATCGGACAACACTTTAGATAGCTATGCTGATAGCATACAGTGTGCCTAGTGGCACACGCTATATTATGTACTCTTGATAATACCAAATGAACTTTAAAGTTGATCTGATTTGGTGCACAAAATATCCGCTCCCGCCAGAAACCGAACTGATACCGAAATAATTCGCTTCCGCTTTTTGCGTAATCCTTTATCTGAGTTAGAACGTCTTCATTCACGTCACTGTCCTCCTGAACATCCTAAAAACCACCCAAGTCTGAATTCAACTCATCTTACAAAGTCTAAGTTTTGGAAGCTCACAAGGTAGCCAGGGCCCAATAAAAATTTCCACTTTCAGTAGTAGTCCAATAAATAAATCAAAATCCAACCACCTAGTCACCTCGGCAAACAAGTCAGCCTCCTCATTTGTTGTAGCAGTTGTATCTTGATTATCAGAATGAACGTCACCGGCCCCCCACTACCCACAGAAACAGTAGTTAAACGTCACTAACAATAAGCAAGCACCGTTGTTTAGGGAACACATTCCATCATAAAATACCCACAAAGTCGTTGAAAACTGCAAAACTAAAATAAATATTGAAACGAGTCGTTGTTTACCTTGTCAACTTCTTTGTCCTGTTCCATTAAATTTATGCTCAGAATTAATGCATCATCGCCGCTGTCGTTAAGAAGTCCACTGCTCTTAGTTATACATCCATAGCCGTCTTTCCCCTGAAATGAACACCACAATCGTAATTCTCGATTAGCCACAACGAGTAGCACAGACGGCAGCATATTTAAGTGTATAAAGGAAAGTTGTACTTTATCTGAAAAACTATAAGCTAATTAAACAGCAGTAATGGCTCTGATCCTTAGACTAAAAAGTAAGCATTGACACGGAAGCTTTATCATCACCATTGACTGAGTAGCACCGACAGCAGCATATTTAAGTGTATAAAGGAAAGTTGTACCTTAACTGAAAAGATATAAATTAATTAAACGGCAATAATGGTTCTGCTCCTCAGACTAGAAAGTAAACACACTGACACGGAACCTTTATCACCAGCAAGATCAACAACAGTTGGTATACGCCATTCCTAACTTTCTGTTTATCGTCGGCGGTGGAGGGACCCATCTTAATACACTCAGATTCCTTGGTCGGGTGCACAGCACTTCCACCAATGGAGCATTTGTAACCTTTGACGTTGACCACCTACAAATTAAAACGTATGCCACCAATAGCCCACTATTTATGGTAGACTAGCACCTCCACAGTGGAAATGTATAAAGCTCTGCAAGGTCTACATGCAATCACGGCCATAGTGCCTGCCAACTAATCAACAAATGTCAAATTTATGAAGATAAACGTATCCACCCTAGACTTTGTATATACCTTCTTTTCCTCCTCCTTCATCATTTTTATCATTTTCTCAAGTGTAGGCAACAGATCACAAGCCCAAGCCTGCAACGAACAAAATAGCAAAAAGTTTACAGTTCATTTAAAAACGCTTAAAATAGAAACACCAAATTGAAAACGGAACGAATCAGTTATGCATGAGCCCCTACAACTGAGCGACTCCTCCATCCTCGCTGAAAAAACCAATTTACTCCTTTCATGGGGATTGTCTACTTCGCAATTAAATGGTAACGAACTAGGAGGACCCTGCAGTTTATATACCTTCAGAAGATCTTCACGATTCAAATCGCTGTTAGAGCACATCTTACTCCAACAGTCAGCCAATGCAGCAAAATAATGTAGATAGAACGAGGTCCTGTCTGCAATGGACTTTACCTCCATCGGCACAGTACCCCAACGCCACTTGCTTATTGCATTAAGCAATGACTTCAGTTCCTCTACCTCACCCGAAGTAAAAACAATTTTACGCTTCAATTTCTCTTGAAATCGTTCCATGAGAGAGTACACATTAATCAACTGTTGAACGACCATCGCAACACTTGAGGTTAAAACAAATTAGTCCTACAAAATAACAACTCCCAGTTAATGTTATGAACGTTGCAACCACTTGTACGTGAACAAATACGATAGGTGGTCAAAACATATAGTATCCCATTTCAGATCGACTATTTATTAGTACTGTATTATTTCCTGTCTATGAATCCTTGATGCAACAAGTTCGACAACAGCGCTATCGGGACCGCTGCCTCGTCGCCCGCCACCCTTGCCCGGCACCACCAAGGTTTTTTCCAGTAACTACCGTGAATATGATTTCTGGTGCTGGGACCGTCAGGTGCACGGCTCCATGTTTCGGTGCATGCGTACTAAACTAAATACCTTCCACCGACAAAGTACCTGTGCAGCAGCAGTATCAGCGCGTCTACTAAAAAGTTGAACCACCTTCTCACTCTTAAAGTATAGCGAAACTACTCTTGAATTCCATAGCGTATCCTGGAAAAAAGTAGGAGGGCTAGTAAGCCCAAAAAATTTGAAAACTAAGAAAAACCAAGAAAAAGTTTACCTCAACCAATTTATCATGCAATCTTATAGTATGCGCTTTTAATTAACAATTTGGATGAAAATAAAAAAAGCTAAAAATGCAGTCTTTCAGTTAATTTCAAGTGACGAAACAGACACTAGCTGCAGTTCAAGGAGGGGGGAGGGCAGTTCGACAGGAATCACAAAGCAGCCTAATTTGCTGCGTCAAGCTTGATGGAACGTCTGTGCACGCAAAAAAGTACGGCACGTAGAACTCAACCACATTATGTAAACAACTCAAGATCATTCATAGGAGTAACCAGGGCCCCCGCTCCCCTCTGGCTACACTCCTGGTTAGAACAGTCCTATTGCAGTCCGGTAAAAACTGCGAACAAATGTACTAACCATCATAGAAGCAGAATAACACAAAAGAACCCAACACTTCCTAAATACACCTTTTCCATGTTTACTGGGAAAACATTCATTTACATATTCTAGCTTAAAGGCACAAATTAAGAGACTGGATTAACACAATGAAAACAACAAATTATGAAAAAACACAAGGAATGAAATTGTTAGGGGATCGAGATCTTCATATCAATTACAACATGAGAAAACAACGCTGGAATTACATTTTCTAATTTTTTATCTACATATCTTGTTTTGCGCACTCCTCTAGTCCTTCCAGAAAAATTCAGCAGGATACATTAAACTAAATCTGTAACAAACCAAGAAATGTAATTCCAGCGGTATATCTATATATTCATAGTCATAATAAAGCTGAAACAAAGATTCATAAGAGTTAGTTTTTAGCAGAAGTAAAAAGAAAACCGTGCTGCGCGTTCTAATGCCTTTTATCAGTAGTAAACATAGACTAGCAGGTAAATCCATCACTTTAGTTTGCAGAAAAAACTGTAAAACAGTGTGAATAAGCAGTTTTCAATGAGCGCCTATAATCAGGCAGAAACAACGCACCCTCCCCCAACTTTCCAAGCTGTGCACCGCACCGCAGAAACAAACCGTACAGAAAATCTAGTCACAGGAGACAACCGCAGACACAGTATATGTAGGAAAAACTGATGCAACTAATCAATCAAAAGTCTAAACAAAACCGTGCTGATTCCTAATATTAATTGTTAACAGACTAAGCAGCAAAGTCCCTAACATCAAATTATCCTGCCGAACTTTATATTTTTCTGGAAATATGCAAGCAATCTAAAACGCCTTGTTAAATTAAGCTAAAAATCTGAAATAAGCCTTGTTCAAAGAACGCTTTCAAGCCGAAACAACGCACACCTAAAACTGTCCAAGCAGCGCACCGCACCACAGAAACTAACCGTACTCTTATCTTAGTCACAGAACAACTGGAAACACATAATATGCTGCAAAAAAGGAAAAAAGAATCAGTAAAAAAAGTAAAGGACAGAAATATGAAGATACGTACATAGCAGAAGTGCCCTGAAGGAAATGATACTAGGCAATTATAACAGCACTTGTAGTGAAAGTTACACACATACTGGTTATATATTGAACGGCTCAACGACGATCATATCTGTCACGGAAATGGATCCCGCGAGGGCGATGATCACGCTGAATTTGTTTCCGCACATGGACATGCTCACGCACCGCGCCTTGGCGTACTCCCTCACTGCCTGACCGAACTCCCCCGTAGTGACCAGAACGGAGCCGACCTCCACGTTCCCCAGGCGACAAACGCCCACCGTAAGCCTCCACACTCAGCTAGAATGGAAGGTATTGAAGATCGCTGACATACCGCCCTATTCACAAAACAGCACCCGCGTACCAACATAGTTCAGAAACGATCTTTGTGGAATAAGTGTTCAGCCAAACGATCGCCACACATGAAAGGACTGTCTAGATTGACGGACCAGTTAATGTAAGTCGCATTCGGCCAGTTTGACAGCTCCTTTTTCATCCAGGCACAATGCTGCTGCTCATAGCCCAATGACATAGTAGGAATTGGCAAGCTGAAAATTACTCGAGTTCCTTCCCTACAGTCAAGAATTCAGCCAGCAACTTTTCCAAGTTCCACCAAGACAAACACCACGTCAATTTGTCCAAACGTTTGCAGTGATTGGTGCCGCAAACAACAATGACATAGTGGAACCTCTTCAAATCAATTCCCCGCGATTCAATCTCAGCCGCCAGTTGCCCATACGCGGCCCCGCGTACAACAACAGCCTTCCCGTTGTACACAGACTGAACATGCTTCCCATTACTGTCAGTCAGCAGCAGAACAGTTTTGTCCTTCTGACCATCTACATGGGCGTTGACAGTTTTCAAGTCGGCCTCTTCGAACACAGTGCATAGAACCACTTGTTGTAAACCTCCCCCAGTACGTCTACGTACATCGTCCCACCATCAACATCGAAGAAGTAGCGGAGCCGCTTTGGATCTTGAGGCGGTTAGCTAGCAACACCGACACAGCAGAAACGCAAATAAACGTCGCCGTGTTCCCTTTTTAAACATCTAAACTCAGAGGCAATGCAACTGTGCTCAACGTCCAGTACAACCTTTATCACCGTTTTGTACAGTTCCCTAAAGTTGAAGGGCCAGAACTTCTCAACCACAAATTTGTCAGCCAGCCACGCAAAGATTTTAGAAGCGTCCTTGCGCAGAGCAGCTTCCTAAAGAAACGCCTGGGCTAGACCATGCTCCCGGTGAAGCCTCAAGACCGCGTACCAAACAGCCATCTCAATACTGTAGAACGTATGCCCCCAGAATCGGAATCGGTGGTCGTCGTAGCAACGACCCAACCGTGACTTTGGTTGAATATAAATGTCCACTGGTTCAATGCACGGCATCTGAGAGCACTAGAAAAATAAAGTGTAAAAGTCAGGCTCGTATCTCCTCTTACATCTTGTTTGAACAGAGGCTATTTCAAAGAAATCCCTCAACCTCAGGTGCGCTCAGACCACTTGCGCCACCACCACTCAGACCACAAAATTATTCCTCACCACTACAAGCTACGACAAGTTTCATTCTCAAAATTTAATTCAAGGATTTACTAAAATATTCGACGACGAACTTTTGCAAAACGACAATAAGTATGTTAATCAACTAATGAACTAGCCTCCTTCAACACTCTTTTGCAGTCTTCGTCTCCGCATTTGTCCCCACTGTACCAGGATGGACGGCTGAACGGTTTCAAAGATGATTCTAAATAAGAACATATCCTTAGCCAGAAAATTAATAGTTTTTTGTTTTAAGCAAAAATTCTGACGTTCTAACTAAATAAATAGAATAAATGAGTTTCACTAACTGTAATAAGCAGTCAGTGTTCGCTCATAATCTCTTCTTACGCAACAATGGTAGAAATGTCAGTTTAATACCCAACTACGACACACTGAAAATTCTGCCATATCCTTTCCAGTAGCACGAAAACATCGTTCGGATTCCCAGCCACTGTCACGGAATCATCGTCACAGCCACCAGCCACCGGCACGAACACACAATCCAGAACCCTACCCTAAAACAACAAAAATCATTCCCTTCACATCTTTGGTTTTACTACAACATACTGAACTTCAAGCTGTCCGCACTCCGCAACCCATTGCTGCCACTGTTTGCAGCCCTCCAAATCACTTAGACACTGTTTCTGTTACATCTTGTGCTCTGGCCTTGAATCGCGCATCGGCCCCCTGGCAGGGCATGGTCCAGTCCTGCACCGGGCAGACAGATCCGGGCCTGCCGGTTCTTGGACGCCCGGTAGGGCCCGGTGATACCCTAAAACATTTTGCGCAAATTTTAAAATTTTTCAAAATTCTTTGGATTAGAAAGTCGAACCAAGGCATCCAGGAGTTATCCGAGAAGTAATAAATAGCAGTAACATCTTTTTTCACTGTGTTTTTAATGTCGGGCCTTCACCGGAAACTACCAGTCCCACCTCTTGCACAAAGCGCACTTCATTAACGTTTGATCATGAAAACTAACCATTATCTCTTCTTAGATTCTCATCTCCAAATTCGCCCTCCAAATCACTTAGACACTGTTTCTGTTACATCTTGTGCCCGGGCCTTTTTCTGGGCGTCGTACCCCTTGATGAGCCCGGCTAAAGCCTGCACCGGGCAAACAGACCCGGTCCCACTTTTCGACTGGACAGACCCGGCTCCGGCCCCGTCAGCCGCGGAGGCTCGGCCCGATCTGGGTCTGCCGGCTCTTGGACGCCCGGTAAAATATTTTGCGCAATTTTTTTTTCAAAATTTTAAACTCAAAATTCAAAACAGAATCATCCATGTGTTGTCAGAGGGGTATTTAATAGCAGTAACTATTGTTTGACACTGTGGTTTTAATGCTGGGCCTTCACCGGAATCTACCAATCCCACCTCCAGCGCAAAGCGCACTTCATTAAGGTTACATCATGAAAACTTACCGGTACAGTCGCACCAGTTCCAGCTGCATTCTGGCCACGTCTACCAACATCACCACTCTGATCTTCCACAGCAGTTGCATCCAGATCAAGTATATACTGTACCAGTCCCCATTCATCCTATAAATGAACCAAGTCCATTCCTTTAATTTCTCCAAATTAACGCTTTATCTCGAATACACGAACGGAAATGTTCCTAGAATCATTTCTTTTTGTTCACAAGAAAACCGTGAAACCTTAACACGGACACACGGATAATTATTAAAATAAATAAGTAAATTCAATTTAAATACTACCGTACCCCAACCATTTACATGGAAAAATCTCTCGGCTTCCCACTAACCGGTACAGGAACATTTTCAAGCTTACCAGCCACTGGCACGGAAACTCTCTTCTACAAAACCACAAAACCAATCCTGTCTTATAATTTTACAATGCAACTACAAGAAACTTTATAGAATCTTTAGAAATAACAGAGGTCATCCAGCAACCAGGGCAGAAACTAACAGAGTTTCTAGGACATTAATAGCAGCTTATTGACAAAGTGCGTGTCTCTACCTGTCAGTCCTTTTCAAACTCCTGTATACGCCCCTTCCTGCAAGTGTTTAACAGAGCTAACCAGGACAACGGAAGCGTCCTCCTATCAGTACCTGTCCCCAAGTTTGCACAGTAGTAGAACACTGCACAAAACTATGCTCACCAATTGGACCGCATCCTCCAGCTCTTTTTCACACCACAATGCCTCCCTGACTTCAGGCAGAATGCTTGCTCCAGCTGTATCTAAGAAGCCAAGGTTGCCATCCTGCATGCTGCATGCAAATGGCACACCACACAATTGAAGGCCACTACATCAGGCAACCTTTTGCAACCGAGTCCCAAACACGCCAGAGTGAGATTTCGGCTGCTGCAGAGCCAGCAGCATATTAGGGCACCGTCAATTTGCAGACGCAGCACATCATAATAGGCCATAACGCAATTTTAATGCACAGGGAAACCCTAAAAATAAATAATAAATTCAAATGTACATACGGAAGCACATACCAAATCATAAGGGATAACTCAAAATATTTAATAGTGCGTTATAGACTAAGCAAAAGCGAAGAGTATGCAAGTTTGCTAGAGCTGGCTTTTTTCAATAGGTCAGTGGGAGGTTTATCCTCCCACAAACCGCGCCTCCTTCCTCCCTCCAATAAAGGTCACCCACCAGGATTCGCAACTTTCATCCCCTATAAGTCAACAGTGTCTAGAAAATTTTAATTTAAGAAAGTTTGGTTTAATTCTAAAATGAGAGACCTAATGAAACGAAACTGTCACCTGAATAATTGATTGTTTTATTGTTAATTAGGTACAACGGTATTTACTTGAAATTGCGTATGCATTGGCTCTTTGATTTGGTAATTTAAGAATACAAGTTTGTTAATTTCATTACGCATATATTTTAATGGTCTGTGTTAAAAAATAGAATATACGTGAGAAAAATTTGCAAGAGGAAAATGTGTACACCTTAAATCCTGTAACTTGAAATAAAGCAATACTACTGGAATCTAAACACAGATAAAACTTTAACAGAGAAACCCTACGCCTTATTAATGGAAACATAAACTGAATTGAATGGGGTCAAATTTAATGGACAGGAGCAGGCGATTGTAAGACACATTGTCATGCTATTGTTCTCTCTAAGTACTTGACCTTAATTATAAACATTAGACGAATGGCGCAGACATTCAACGGAGGGGGTATGCTTTTGTAAATAGAAAATACTAAGTATCATTGCGTTTAAATATTTGTTCTGGTTGTATTGCTTGTTGGTGTTGGTGTTAAATGTTTGTTGGCGTGCTAAAAGTAAATAATATTTTTTACATCTTAAATTTATTCAAAGTTTTAATTTTTTCATTTAAATTCAAAGACTTTGGTTCAGACTTGGGTCAATGTTTACAAACAGACGACAGTTTAAAATTTAGAATAATTTATTAATTAAATAAACACCACACATTTGACATTTTTACATTTTTTATAATTTCCGCTATCTAAAGTGCGACACTTAAATAACTTTGGAAATTGAACGCAATATAATAATAGCGAACATAATAATAGTAATAGGATAGTTAGGCCCTCTCATTTCCTTAATGTGTAACACTTTGAATGAACAGCATTCCTTCTTACAGTTACAAAGACAGCAATTAACGCGTGACCAAGTGTCCCACTACCGGGGCAGGCGCTGAAGTAGCATAAGTTAAATTTAAGCTGAATTAAATAAACAGTCTCCCTAATGTGTAAGAAATTTGCAAAAAACCTGTTCTTCAAGAGTGTCTAAAATTTAAAGAATGCCAAATGATTCAATACAATAGATAAACTCTGCAACTACATACGTAGATGTTCGGCAACTATAGAGAAATATAAAGATACCGTTAGAAAAGGTGTCAGGAATAGCAACTCTATTAATGTAAACGGTCACATCTTAACAATAGAGGAAACCACACGCTATAATCTTTTAGCAAATTTAATACTTCCTTCCTAATATGACAACGTTTTGTAAATTTGTGCAATTATGTAACATGGCCTTTTTACAGGTATAATTACCTTAGTCCAGTCTTTAATTGGTCGTCTGCAATTTTATCCGCCATAGTGGGCACTGCTTCTACTACAAGTACGTGTACTATGTACGTGTATGTATATGTACTAATAATAAAAAATAAAATTTGACAATTTAAATGACAAAATTTTCCTTATTTTACTTATAGGCAAAATAGGCATGTTTTGGTTTAAAGATCTGAAAAAATTTGCAAATAAAAACTTATAATTTCGATTTGAAACTAGGCTAAATTTGATACTTTTCACAGTTGACATTGTGTCAAAAGTTTTGAGAAACAATGGAAAAACTTTATTCGCTACGATAAGGTACGGATGAGGAACTTCTAAATTTTTTCAAAATTTAAATTCAAAGACTTTGGTTCAGACTTGGGCCAATGTTTACAAACAGACTAATAATATTGTTCGTGCAGATGATAACACTAGTAAGGGGCATGGTGGAGGAGTTTTATTGCTAGTGCCTAAATCTCTGCAATTTCATGTGGTCGACGTTTCTTCAAACAAATTCTTTGAGGTCATCTTTTGCGATATTTTTGTGACCAAAGAAGAACATTTCCGTGTTTGTTTGGTATACAGGACTCCATCCGCTGACAAATAAGAGTCAACTAAAAATCTCGTCGCGAAATTAGTGGAACGTTTGGATAACCAGTTAATTAAGTTTGTGTTTGGAGATTTCAACTACCCCTTGACTGATCGGGTAAATGTAAATACTATGCCGTCTGTAGAATGTGATTTTTATGAGACTATGCTAGAATTGGGATTAGATCAATGTGTAAGTGAACCTACGCACAATCTCGGGAACGTCTTAGACCTTGTTTTCACTAACAGTACTGACCACTTGGCTAGTCTAAATGTTACCTTCCCAAGCTATGTTACGGACCATTTTGAAATTAATGGGGAACTAGGACCTTTTAGTTTAAATTGTTTGGAAAGTAGAAAACTCTACAACTTCAAAAAAGCAAACTTTGATTATTTGAACACTTTTTTGCTAAATGTGGATTGGGACAGTGATGCACGGGATATTGCACAGTGATTCTGGGTCTGTTGATGTTATGTGGAGCAAACTTAAAGCTGTTATTTGGGATGATATAAAACAATTTGTACCGCTATGTAAATCTCCAATTTCTGTCTCAAAACTGTGGACAGCGAATACTTTTAAACTACACCGGCAACAATTAAATTTACACAAGAAATATAAACGAAATCCAAGCATTCAAAACAAAGAAAAATGGAAATATGCTGCTCGAAAAGCAAGGTCTGCGAAAAGAAAAGATGTTTTTGAGAGAGAAAAAAATATTAAATGCTAAAAACGATGCTAGATTTTGGAATTTTGTGAGAAGTTGTTTGTCAGGTAAATCAAATATTTCTGCACTTGTAGATAATGGAATCCCAGTTGCCGATAACGAGAAAAAGCTAAACTATTTAATGAGTATTTTGTCTCGGTGTTCACTAATGATAATGGAGTTAACTTGGAAAATCTACGTGCACCACAACAATTCATTGACATCGTGCAGTTTGATGAAGCTATTGTTTTAAATCACTTAAAAATGTTACCTGCAAAACATAGTAGTAGTCCGGATGAAATTCCACAAATTTTGCTTTCAAAATTAGCCAATGCTCTGGCAAAACCTTTGTCGCTTTTATTCAAATACTCTTTTGAATCAAGCACAGTATCATCCGAATGGAAAATAGCAAATGTCATTCCAATTCATAAGAAAGGAGCAAAATCTGTTTGTAGTAACTACAGGCCTGTTAGCTTGTTATGCAGTTGTAGCAAGGTTATGGAATCTATTATCGCAGAGGCTTTGACTGATTTCTTAGAGTTAAATAACTTACTTGCTGTCAAGCAATTTGGATTTCGAAAAAAGAGATCAACTGTTAGCCAACTATTGAGTACTCTTCATATTTGGACAAAAGGTATAGACGATAAATTAAATATAGATGTTATTTACCTGGACATCGCCAAAGCCTTTGATACAGTGGCTCATCCAAAATTACTTCAAGTTCTCGCCTCACTTGGTTTTCGTTTCAAATTGTATAAATGGATTTGTGATTATTTACTAAATCGTATGCAATATGTGTCCGTTGAAAGTAACGTATCTGCTAAACTGCCAGTGACTTCAGGGGTCCCACAAGGTAGTATTTTAGGGCCCTTGTTGTTCCTTACGTACATAAATGATTTATGTTCTGTACTTGAATCCCTTGACATTAGACTGTATGCTGATGATGCTAAAATATATTTAGTTTACCAAAATGCTGGACTAAGTCAATTGCTTGTGCAAAATGACCTGAATAATGTATTTAATTGGGCAAATCTGAAGCAATTGTCCCTTGCTCTAACTAAAGTGTGTTGCTATGTACTTGGGTTATGCAAATCCAATTTCTGATTACATGCTCGGAAATCAGCTTCTGACTAAAGTATCAAGTTTCGTGGATCTTGGTATAAAAATCAACAAAAATTTGAAATTCTCTTTACATTATAACGACATTGCGAAAGCAGGTTTTAGGAAAGCAATGTCATTTTTGCTGCATTTCGTAATCGAAACCAGTCTACTACTAAAATTATATAAAACCTATGTTAGACCAAAACTAGAATACTGTTCAGAAGTGTGGTCACCGTACATGGTTAAAGATGATCTAATTGAACGGGTTCAGCGTTTATTCACTAGAAAACTTCCTGGATTTAGAAACTTGACCTACGCTGAACGTCTTATGAAACTGAACTTACCATCATTGGAAGAAAGACGAATTTATAGGGATATTGTAATGGTTTATAAAATAATACACGGATTAGTGGAATTGTCATTTGATGATTATTTTGAATATTTGAAATATCCAAATATGCGAGGTCATTCTCGAAAGCTGTTTACCAAAAGGTCAAATTTAGATGTTAGGAAACATTTTTTCAGTAATAGGGTTGTATCCATCTGGAACTCATTGGATGAATATGTTGTCTCTTCAAAAAATTTAGTAATTTTTAAGTCGACTCGCAAATGTTTCTTTTCAAAATTTTGTTAAGGGGCAAGGATTAGTAGCCGGCTAAACGGCCCACCCTGCCCCTTTCAACCTATATTTTTTACATCTTAAATTTATTCAAAGTTTTAATTTTTTCATTTAAATTCAAAGACTTTGGTTCAGACTTGGGTCAATGTTTACAAACAGACGACAGTTTAAAATTTAGAATAATTTATTAATTAAATAAACACCACACATTTGACATTTTTACATTTTTTATAATTTCCGCTATCTAAAGTGCGACACTTAAATAACTTTGGAAATTGAACGCAATATAATAATAGCGAACATAATAATAGTAATAGGATAGTTAGGCCCTCTCATTTCCTTAATGTGTAACACTTTGAATGAACAGCATTCCTTCTTACAGTTACAAAGACAGCAATTAACGCGTGACCAAGTGTCCCACTACCGGGGCAAGCGCTGAAGTAGCATAAGTTAAATTTAAGCTGAATTAAATAAACAGTCTCCCTAATGTGTAAGAAATTTGCAAAAAACCTGTTCTTCAAGAGAGTCTAAAATTTAAAGAATGCCAAATGATTCAATACAATAGATAAACTCTGCAACTACATACGTAGATGTTCGGCAACTATAGAGAAATATAAAGATACCGTTAGAAAAGGTGTCAGGAATAGCAACTCTATTAATGTAAACGGTCACATCTTAACAATAGAGGAAACCACACGCTATAATCTTTTAGCAAATTTAATACTTCCTTCCTAATATGACAACGTTTTGTAAATTTGTGCAATTATGTAACATGGCCTTTTTACAGGTATAATTACCTTAGTCCAGTCTTTAATTGGTCGTCTGCAATTTTATCCGCCATAGTGGGCACTGCTTCTACTACAAGTACGTGTACAATGTACGTATATGTATATGTACTAATAATAAAAAATAAAATTTGACAATTTAAATGACAAAATTTTCCTTATTTTACTTATAGGCAAAATAGGCATGTTTTGGTTTAAAGATCTGAAAAAATTTGCAAATAAAAACTTATAATTTCGATTTGAAACTAGGCTAAATTTGATACTTTTCACAGTTGACATTGTGTCAAAAGTTTTGAGAAACAATGGAAAAACTTTATTCGCTACGATAAGGTACGGATGAGGAACTTCTAAATTTTTTCAAAATTTAAATTCAAAGACTTTGGTTCAGACTTGGGCCAATGTTTACAAACAGACTAATAATATTGTTCGTGCAGATGATAACACTAGTAAGGGGCATGGTGGAGGAGTTTTATTGCTAGTGCCTAAATCTCTGCAATTTCATGTGGTCGACGTTTCTTCAAACAAATTCTTTGAGGTCATCTTTTGCGATATTTTTGTGACCAAAGAAGAACATTTCCGTGTTTGTTTGGTATACAGGACTCCATCCGCTGACAAATAAGAGTCAACTAAAAATCTCGTCGCGAAATTAGTGGAACGTTTGGATAACCAGTTAATTAAGTTTGTGTTTGGAGATTTCAACTACCCCTTGACTGATTGGGTAAATGTAAATACTATGCCGTCTGTAGAATGTGATTTTTATGAGACTATGCTAGAATTGGGATTAGATCAATGTGTAAGTGAACCTACGCACAATCTCGGGAACGTCTTAGACCTTGTTTTCACTAACAGTACTGACCACTTGGCTAGTCTAAATGTTACCTTCCCAAGCTATGTTATGGACCATTTTGAAATTAATGGGGAACTAGGACCTTTTAGTTTAAATTGTTTGGAAAGTAGAAAACTCTACAACTTCAAAAAAGCAAACTTTGATTATTTGAACACTTTTTTGCTAAATGTGGATTGGGGCAGTGATGCACGGGATATTGCACAGTGATTCTGGGTCTGTTGATGTTATGTGGAGCAAACTTAAAGCTGTTATTTGGGATGATATAAAACAATTTGTACCGCTATGTAAATCTCCAATTTCTGTCTCAAAACTGTGGACAGCGAATACTTTTAAACTACACCGGCAACAATTAAATTTACACAAGAAATATAAACGAAATCCAAGCATTCAAAACAAAGAAAAATGGAAATATGCTGCTCGAAAAGCAAGGTCTGCGAAAAGAAAAGATGTTTTTGAGAGAGAAAAAAATATTAAATGCTAAAAACGATGCTAGATTTTGGAATTTTGTGAGAAGTTGTTTGTCAGGTAAATCAAATATTTCTGCACTTGTAGATAATGGAATCCCAGTTGCCGATAACGAGAAAAAGCTAAACTATTTAATGAGTATTTTGTCTCGGTGTTCACTAATGATAATGGAGTTAACTTGGAAAATCTACGTGCACCACAACAATTCATTGACATCGTGCAGTTTGATGAAGCTATTGTTTTAAATCACTTAAAAATGTTACCTGCAAAACATAGTAGTAGTCCGGATGAAATTCCACAAATTTTGCTTTCAAAATTAGCCAATGCTCTGGCAAAACCTTTGTCGCTTTTATTCAAATACTCTTTTGAATCAAGCACAGTATCATCCGAATGGAAAATAGCAAATGTCATTCCAATTCATAAGAAAGAGCAAAATCTGTTTGTAGTAACTACAGGCCTGTTAGCTTGTTATGCAGTTGTAGCAAGGTTATGGAATCTATTATCGCAGAGGCTTTGACTGATTTCTTAGAGTTAAATAACTTACTTGCTGTCAAGCAATTTGGATTTCGAAAAAAGAGATCAACTGTTAGCCAACTATTGAGTACTCCTCATATTTGGACAAAAGGTATAGACGATAAATTAAATATAGATGTTATTTACCTGGACATCGCCAAAGCCTTTGATACAGTGGCTCATCCAAAATTACTTCAAGTTCTCGCCTCACTTGGTTTTCGTTTCAAATTGTATAAATGGATTTGTGATTATTTACTAAATCGTATGCAATATGTGTCCGTTGAAAGTAACGTATCTGCTAAACTGCCAGTGACTTCAGGGGTCCCACAAGGTAGTATTTTAGGGCCCTTGTTGTTCCTTACGTACATAAATGATTTATGTTCTGTACTTGAATCCCTTGACATTAGACTGTATGCTGATGATGCTAAAATATATTTAGTTTACCAAAATGCTGGACTAAGTCAATTGCTTGTGCAAAATGACCTGAATAATGTATTTAATTGGGCAAATCTGAAGCAATTGTCCCTTGCTCTAACTAAAGTGTGTTGCTATGTACTTGGGTTATGCAAATCCAATTTCTGATTACATGCTCGGAAATCAGCTTCTGACTAAAGTATCAAGTTTCGTGGATCTTGGTATAAAAATCACCAAAAATTTGAAATTCTCTTTACATTATAACGACATTGCGAAAGCAGGTTTTAGGAAAGCAATGTCATTTTTGCTGCATTTCGTAATCGAAACCAGTCTACTACTAAAATTATATAAAACCTATGTTAGACCAAAACTAGAATACTGTTCAGAAGTGTGGTCACCGTACATGGTTAAAGATGATCTAATTGAACGGGTTCAGCGTTTATTCACTAGAAAACTTCCTGGCTTTAGAAACTTGACCTACGCTGAACGTCTTATGAAACTGAACTTACCATCATTGGAAGAAAGACGAATTTATAGGGATATTGTAATGGTTTATAAAATAATACACGGATTAGTGGAATTGTCATTTGATGATTATTTTGAATATTTGCCATATCCAAATATGCGAGGTCATTCTCGAAAGCTGTTTACCAAAAGGTCAAATTTAGATGTTAGGAAACATTTTTTCAGTAATAGGGTTGTATCCATCTGGAACTCATTGGATGAATATGTTGTCTCTTCAAAAAATTTAGTAATTTTTAAGTCGACTCGCAAATGTTTCTTTTCAAAATTTTGTTAAGGGGCAAGGATTAGTAGCCGGCTAAACGGCCCACCCTGCCCCTTTCAACCTATATTTTTTACATCTTAAATTTATTCAAAGTTTTAATTTTTTCATTTAAATTCAAAGACTTTGGTTCAGACTTGGGTCAATGTTTACAAACAGACGACAGTTTAAAATTTAGAATAATTTATTAATTAAATAAACACCACACATTTGACATTTTTACATTTTTTATAATTTCCGCTATCTAAAGTGCGACACTTAAATAACTTTGGAAATTGAACGCAATATAATAATAGCGAACATAATAATAGTAATAGGATAGTTAGGCCCTCTCATTTCCTTAATGTGTAACACTTTGAATGAACAGCATTCCTTCTTACAGTTACAAAGACAGCAATTAACGCGTGACCAAGTGTCCCACTACCGGGGCAAGCGCTGAAGTAGCATAAGTTAAATTTAAGCTGAATTAAATAAACAGTCTCCCTAATGTGTAAGAAATTTGCAAAAAACCTGTTCTTCAAGAGAGTCTAAAATTTAAAGAATGCCAAATGATTCAATACAATAGATAAACTCTGCAACTACATACGTAGATGTTCGGCAACTATAGAGAAATATAAAGATACCGTTAGAAAAGGTGTCAGGAATAGCAACTCTATTAATGTAAACGGTCACATCTTAACAATAGAGGAAACCACACGCTATAATCTTTTAGCAAATTTAATACTTCCTTCCTAATATGACAACGTTTTGTAAATTTGTGCAATTATGTAACATGGCCTTTTTACAGGTATAATTACCTTAGTCCAGTCTTTAATTGGTCGTCTGCAATTTCATCCGCCATAGTGGGCACTGCTTCTACTACAAGTACAAGTCTGCCTACAACTACAACTTCAATTCATTTCAATTGTCAAGTGCTAGCACCTTTCCAACTTCAACGCTGCTACATCGTCTACTACAACGCCATTTTAGCTTAGTGTTTCGGCGTCCCGGCCGAACAACTTAGTATTACCCACAGTCACTCAAGCACCTGCATGCACTCCAATAGCGACTACGTTACGTCCGCTAGAGGCGGTCTGAAAAGAGCTGTGGTATGAAACCATTAAAGTATTATAACGTAGGGTTTAGTATTCATCCTACATTTTATGGGCTACTTGTATTTCACTTATTGAAGTCTTTTAAGTTTGCTTTAAATATCTGCTGTCATATTGTACATTTTTAAATTCGTCAATTAATTTATTTTGTGCACGCGATGCATTAAGGGAATAGATGCATTTTTAGGATACTGCTGTATTAAGTAATTAAATTAATTATTTATTAAACGTTTTACAGTGCCCGTTGCAGCTTTAATAAATAGCAAAGACAGGTGTAAGGCTTCCTTGTGCTATGTATATAGCCTTTACATCAGAAACGTTAAAGTCAAATACGCTCACACTATGCATATTAATATTTACGATTATTTCACATTATATTTCTAAATGCGTTACGATATACAGTCATTCCTTTTTACCTTTTCGTGCTCTTCTACCCTTCTTGAACAATTATATCCTTGGTTTAAAGCTAGCCATACTGCGTCTGGTCTTGAGCCAGAGACACTTGTTGCCCAGCCCTCTACTTCCACAGGCATATTTTCTAATCGGACAATGCGATTATGGATGAAGTTCGGGCGGGCGTGCATTTAATTCCCAGTATTCACAAAAACCGGATTTTCCGGATAAAAAATCTCCGGTACCCTACTAAATGATATAATTTGAAAGTTCTTTACAAGTTCTAAAAATATGCGGGCATTTACCAAAGACAGGTTATTTTTAAGTCTGGATTCAGTGAATTCCTATAAGTCGGTACATTTTGAGGCAATGCTTCTATTATATGATTTGTTCAGCTCACACAGATATTTCAACTGATCTGCATACCGTGGGCCTTTGAAGAAAGTTCTAAAACTACGCGAAATCTGTTTCTTGTTTTGTTTTTGTTTCAGCGAACTTGCTGAAATCGGCAATTAAGGTTTTGTCAGTCAACTGTCACAGAAGAGTTGTCATTAAGTAGTTGCCATTTTCCCCATTAATATTTGTTACATACATTTAAATGAAAGAAAATGAACTACACTTGCACGCTTAGCTGCACGCTTAACTGCATTGACCCTGGTCTCTAAAAATTTGTCTTTTCTTGGACACATGTAGGGGTATATTAAACCCGAAAATGAGCTAAATCAGTAACTATAAAATTTAGTCTAGCGTTCTTGAGGCGATAAATTGGAACAGGTAAAACTGAGTCCTCTCACCTGTTACCTATGGTAGCTTGTGCCGAAGTTTAGCAAAAACGCGAGAATTTGAATAAAAATGTACAGTTGCTGTTCTAGCTTAAAAGATTTTAGATGCCTGCTACAACTGTTTAACCCAAAGGAAACGGCATAATAAATTTTGATATTATGATGTGTACTCTTTCTTCACTTCACTTCACAAGTTCCGAAAACTTGTTGACCTATTGGTCTGTGATTTGGCTTACTAGATGTCATTTTCAACAACACTGTATACTAATAATCTAATTTCAGAAACCATCTACTGCACAAGCTTATTACATCTTTTCTATTAAAACGAAACAAATTCCAGAAAGCAGACCTGTTTTCATTGCAATGTAGCGATTTATTTTATATGAGAGAGTTTGGCTACGGAATCTACAAAGTACATTTTACACATTCAAGCGTCAACTTAAGTTTGCGCAAATAAAAGATAGTCATCATCATTTATTGTGAAAGCAAACAAAAAATGACCCAGTCATGTGTCAGAGCAACAGCTGCATTTCTTTACATTACCCAATAAAAGAAAATAGTTAGGAATCCATTGATTGGTAGGTAGGTAGGAATAAAATTTACCTCCATATTTCAAATGTGTGACTATTATAATTTTCGAAAAAGGTAGCTAGGATTGGGGAGCTTACATTACTAGTAAAAAGCTGTCAAAATTAAACATGCATTTGAAACATGTCCCGCTGCAATATTAGTAAAAATAAGTTTGATTTGGTTTCTGGTATAAATAGGTTTGTGGTCTAGTGCAATGTAATGTGAACTAGTAAGCTAGTGTCTCAATATAACTATTGCAGCAGGACACCGGTTTGAAGTAGAAAGACGTTGAAAGGGCACATTGCCATTCTTTCTCAATCATCAGCAATATTCCGTGTCAGTTTCATGTCAGTTCCCTCCAATACGGTACATCCAAATTCGGCAGCTTTGCTTACCTCCATGTATCAATTGAAAATTACTTTGCACCGTTTCGTGCATCTATGCGAAATGTACCTCTAATATTTTATAAACTATATGTGATATTTATTAAACAACATTCAATCAATTAATATTAAATATTGCAGTAACTTGTTACAACTATGGCGCGTTTACGATCTTTTTAGTGTTAAAATAAGCCATGGTTAACATAGAAACTTGTTTGCACCTTCTGCTTCCAAAAACGGCTAAAAATGTCTTTACCTAATAGTACTTGTGTCCGTATACTGTTTCCTAGAAATTGTCCCCGAATTCTGTTTCTTACAAAATGGTATTCAACTTAATAGTCGGCTCAATTTCAAGTCTTTTCTACCACACACTCTTTCCGTCTACCAGGAATTTTTTCATAGCAAATTCAGTCTTTTTTAAGTGTTGTAACTTTTGACACTTTCTCCAAGAAATCCCTTGACGTTTTGTACCTAAATAAACGCTTTACTGTACTTATGCCTATTTAACTTCTGCCTACTGTTTGAAGTTACCACTTTGCGATAACAAAACTCCAAACTGTCCAAATTTTTAAAATGTTGCCGCTTGCCAAATTTGGGAAAATAGGCAAAATCAAAGTTACGCATACATCATAGCTAATTTCTCAAGAAGAGCTAGGGTACCCAGCTATTAGATATAACCGATGTTTAATATTAGTATAATAGTATATATAACCGATACTTTAGTCTGCAAAGAATCTGGAAAATTATACTCTTCAAAAATATGATAAAAAATTTTGAAAACCCAAAATTAGTTTAGTTGCTTTCATTAAGAAGAGAAAATGTTCAGTAACATTTTGATATAAAGATGACTTATTAACTTCAAGTAATGGATGAGTAATAATGGTTCAAAGTTCAAAGCATCTGACTATGTTTTTGAAAATTTGTCCACTTGTGTTCGTTTGTTTATTTGTTTGTTTGTTTGTTTTTTGTTTATTTCTCTATTTATTTCTCTACAATTTCTGTTTATTCTGTTAGTGTGCGTTGTAGTAGCAGCAGTTAATGAGTATGTAATGAGTATTGAGTTATGTAAGCAGTGTAGCAGTAGTTATGACTTGTTGATTAAATTGTTGACAATTTAACATTTAACATATCTAACAGACAGGATTACGGTATTTGTAGGCAGAAGTATAGTTTTCACTTTTTCAAGACTAATATGTAGGCACAAGTACAGTCTTGAGTTTTGGAGGATTAGTGTAGGCATAAGTACAGTCTTGAGTTTTGTCACAGTGTAGGCGGATGTTAAATAGGCATAAGTACAGGACACGAAATAAACATTAAACCTCTGCGTTTATGATTGATAAATATTACTCATTTACTCGCTGCTCACCATCTCAGCTACTCACTACCCCTGTGCCCCAGTAATTGTATCTTGCAATTATTGTAGCCTGTAGTCACATGTTTTTGTGAATGAGTCATTAAGCTGCATTCCATTGACGTATGCAAACTGAACAAGATCGAAATGCTTCCTCAAGTATCCTAAAAAGTCAAATTCGGATTAAATTCAGTTAAAGTTGTATGTCTTTTCACCTCAAGGCTCAGCTACTAATGATGTGTTAGAAATAGGAGTTTTAAAAGATATCACATTTTCTCGGGCGCCAAACTCCCGCCAAACATCATTGAATTTCGGCAATAAATTATTCTGGAATAAATCAAATTATTCCTCAAATTTAAAGCGTGTCAATGCGGGATTATAATTTTAATTTAAGCCTAAATTTCTAATTAGTTTTAAATATTTATAATTGACTTTGCATCAGTTTGCATACAGTTAAATGTTTTAAAAAGTTTGTCATTCTTAAAAATAATTGTTACTTCCTAGTGTTTAGGTGTGAGGTTTTGTGTAATGGGAAATACGCTTTGTGTAACTAGAAAAGCGGTTTGTTTAGTGGGAAAACCGGTTTGTGTAACGGCACTAAAGTTTGTGTAGCGAAACGATTCGGTTTGTGTAACTGCACCTCTGTTGCGCCGTCAAATCGAGGAGGACCTACTATGAAATAAGTCTGATTAAAATGTTAAATTGAGAAACAGTACAAGATTAATGCAGGCTTAATAAGACTAACGTTACAGCTACGCTCATATTTAAGTTTAAAGAAGATTTTAAGGAAAGATTCTTTTGAAAGAATGTTTCAAAATAAAGAAGGAGAAAAGAAAGTCGAGGTCAAGTGTAATTTTATCCGTCCCTGCTAACGTTGTGTGCGTATGTTGCACACAATGTCAATGTCAATGTGTCACCTGTCGTTCAAATTTTTAACCTTTGAAGCATCAAGTAAACTATCTCTCCCCAATTGAGGATGGGGGGGGGGGAGATTGTTTACTTGATCCGAACTTTTCTTTCCAAAGCAGAAATTAGGAGATCTCTCCAGCGTAGAACTTAGGAGATTTACTTTTCAAACATATAAAAATCTTTTTCAAAACGATAATTACATAATTACATTACATTGAAAAACTTATTAATTTTGGTGGTTGTCTCAGGTGACGCCTTCAAATATTTCAAATCCTAAAAAATTTGTAATAAAGCAGTGGGGATTTAGATGGTATATATTCTTGTTCAGTCTTGTACGTTCTTCTATAAGAAGAGTATAAGAATCCTGTATCCTGTATACAGAAAATCATATATATAAATATATCTAAATATAGTCAGATATATAAATTGGTTTTAATTTTGGTTGGTGCATGAAAAATAATTCCTTTCCTTATAGAAATTTACATCCTTCATAAGTTATATAAATTAACTATAGCGAGAGGAGTTATTGCCTAAGCATGTAGCATGCATTGGAAATTTTTATCTTAAACTTTATTCAAGTTCATGTATTTGTTGTGCGTTCACATTACAGCATTTGACATTATAAGGCGTGTCCGTCAAAAATTAGGAGCCATGAAATCATAAGAACTTAATACTAATATAATAATAAATAACAATATTAAATCAGTACTAACATAATCAGATAAACATAATAAGTAATTAAATATATTTAAAAATTATTTTCAGATCTTATTAAGCTGCATTTGTTTAATGTTAATTTTTAATTTTAAATAATTTAGTTTAAATTTAAATAGTACTTTATAATTTCGAGCAGCTAATTGAAAAAAGCTAATTTTTAACATTTCCTTCAAAATTTAATTTTTTCAAAAAACTGTTTTTAATCTGGAATAGCACTTTATTTCATTAAGTTTATGCTTTTGACTGAAGATTACAGCTCTTGTAAGCAAGTAGTTTTGCCAGCTTCTAATGAAGACGTTTCATTCTAAGACAAATCAATGCTATCACTCCACCTGACTAGTTATTATTACTTGCTTTATTTGTGCATCACGTGACAATCAGTTAAAGAAACTACGAAAATGACGTCCGCGTGCAGATTGCGTCCAACAATAACAAAAACCTTACTGTTACATTCCACACTATCGTTACTTCTACGTTTCAGGTTAACATGACGGTAATAAATTATGCTATCAATAAATTGGGATGCAATCCTACAGCGAGGGGACTGTCATTCAAACATGCACATTTCAGAGTCAATTTAGAAACATACGCGAACATGAAATATAAAAACAGCTATACAGCAAGATTCGGTCCGTCACTTATCATTCCTTTAATTAATTGTTGGGCAATAGCTGGGGTCGCCCAATTCTGAGTCTTCGTTATAAGAGTATTCTGACACATCATCATCGAAGTAAAGAATGGCCTGGTTAAACAGGAATGGAGAAAGAGGTGGAGGCAACTGAGGTGGTTCTTGGGGAGCAGTCGATGGGATGTGCTAAAACAAAAAGTAAGTTAATTTAGAAACCCTATTACCAAAAAAATTTAAATGTCTACATGCGTCGTTAATTCAAACAAATGGAAAAAGCTGTCACTTTTAAATCAATGTTGAAAAACTAACAATGTGTGTTTTTGCTTGTATTAAATTATCCCTGCCAATGATAGCACAAAATCTTTATTTTTATATTATATATATTTGTATCACAGATGCTTGCTAGCAGATGTCTTACACAAGCACAGAGGTAAAGGTTCTTCAAAAACATCTAAATTTTAAAAAATAACGTAAATTACTTAAAACAAATGTTATGTTCTTACAATCCATCCAAAGTCTGCTGGTTCGTAGGCCGTGAAGGGAGCGCGACAGTTGGGACATTGGTGTTCGCCGGAATTCATCACAATTCCAATGACACAACCTTCACATAGCCGCGGCTCTCTTTGACAAGCATCGCCACATCCGTTCAGACGACAAGTTGGCGGGTTATCCATGCAGTCCATGCATTCGTTGTCATCATCAACATACAAAGGCTGCATCTCGTGCAACTCCGCATGCTCTCCTCTGTCAGATGAGGCTTCATCATCATTAGTTGTTGCATCTTCATTTACACTGCCAGTGCCTGTTGCTTTGTCGATAACCAGAACTGGAAGCACCCCCAGAACGTCGGTTATTTCAGAGTCATTTGTATCATTTTCTATTCCCTTAAACAAAAAATGTGAAACAATTAAATAAAAATATACTTCCGTAATGAAACAAATTTGTACAGAACCTAGTCTTACCCGTCCTGGCTGTCAGCGCTCAACCTAAAGCTCACTGCAACTTATACACTCAACCAAAAGCAGGAATTGGATTGAATTTTGGGCCAGCTTTGAGAATTAAATGCTTTACATTCTTTTTTTGCAATAAAAACAAAAAGTATTTTCATTGTCCAAGTAAAATGTTCAGATTTTAACCAGTATATATAACTACTAAATAACTCCTCAGATGTTTAAATGTTATCAGTGCGAAGCTTACTGGTGATGGGAGACCCTGATTTGATCAATCATGAGCATGTGTTACTGCTGCCTAAATCCGGCGAGAGGATCTAGATTTTCTATTGAAGCGTTTGCTACTACAACCAAAATAAAAATAAACATGGCCCTGGTCCAAATCATGATAGATTAGAGAAATGGCAGTCTAAGTAAGAAACTGGTACGTAGATGATTGAAAAGTAGACTGATACTAAGGCAGCAAATGATGTAGTGAGGTCTAATGAATAGAACCATTAAAATTTGAACTAATTTGACAACAAATGGACTTTACTCTTTACTTTACTAAATCGACAGAATGTACTGAAAGCTTGACGGTGGGTGGGGTGTAATTAAGTGACTGAAACTTCCAAAACTGACCATGAATAAATAATGTCTAATGGTCTGAACTAAAGCTATGCAATGACCAGAGCCAGACCAATAATCTTTCTGTTAAATAAAAGGAGTTACTTACCAAAGCTGGCTATATACTAGGACTAGAGTCAACAACAAGGTTCTAGCAAATCAGCTAAGGTTGATGTCAACGAATTCTCGGTTTACCGCCACTTTCATAAGTACAGGAACTTTTACCGGAAGATTTAACCTTACACAAGTGACGCTCAACATTACTAAAGCAAATCGTTCAGCAGCGGCTAATATGAATGTTTTTTCCAACATTTTCAACAAGTTAAGCTGGTGTTTATACTAAGATGTCTTTTGAAATAATGCTTCAAGTTCTTTTTAGCAATATCAAGTAGTTTCTTATCTCAACTGCCTTTTGAGGGGCAACCATTTTTCAGACAAAGGTGCAAGTTCTTTTCAGCAATATGCAGTCGATAACTCCTTATCCCAACTACCTTTTTGAGGGCAACCATTTTCAAATAAAGGTAAAAAATCCGAGTTTCAAAAAGAAACTTTTAGTAACTTAACTAAAATCTATCGTTGAATATGGACACGCTAATGCTGCAAACTGAGCATAAGTGAATGCTGTCGGATAAGGATCGAGTTGCTGCTAATTGAATTTGTTGGTAAATGGTTTACAACTGCAACCAGAAGTAAACATCTGAAAAGTTGTCTGCCTTAAATAGGAAAATACCATTCATGCCACTTTCAGCTTGTTTAAATTGTTGTTACTTTTTTATTTACGAGCTTGCATAAGCAGTTGCAAAATGAAGATTCTAGTGCAAAAACGTTAGTAGCAGAAGCACATAAACATAGAGCGAGTGAGCGTGCCCCCGTTTCGACTAGGTACTGATTTGCGGGGGGGCTCACTACGGTCTAATTTGCGGGGAGGGGGTGGGCCGTAAACGAGCAGAGCATAGTTTTTGCTCTGATAACGTAGAGTGTGCCTAGTGGCACACTCTTATATTATGTACTCTTGGTAGCAGTCAGAGATTAAGAGCTAAAGAGTTGTAAGTTGTATAGTAATGACAGTTCTACTCCAGCAGTATAGTAGTGACTTTAGTTTAGTAGTGACCAGTAGTACAGTAGCGAAGGTTCTAACACCAGACAAAATAAAGTAAAAAACATCGTATGAACTTTAAAGGTTATTAGTAGTATACTAGTGGATGTTCTAACACCAAACAAGTTCCAATGAAAACAAAAAACTAAATGCACGGCGAAGCTCGTAGTACTGTAGGCTCTTACAGCAGACAACAATCAATTGATGATGTGAAATCGATTCGCAGCGGTCACCAGTTATAAAACAGGGCACGACACCTTCAGAATCAGAAAATATTCAGACGCACAGTCTCGAATACACGAACGGAAATGTTCCTAGAATCATTTCTTTTAGTTCACAAGAAAACCGCGAAGCCTTAACACGGACAGAGTTTCTAGGACATTAATAGCAGCTCATTGACAAAGTGCGTGTCTCTAACTGTCAGTCCTTTTCAAACTCCTGTATACGCACCTTCCTGCAAGTGTTTAACAGAGCTAACCAGGACAACAGAAGCGTCTCCCTATCAGTACATGTCCCCAAGTAAGTTTGCACAGTAGTAGAACACTGCACAAAACTATGCTCACCAATTGAACCGCATCATCCAGCTCTTTTTCACCACAATGCCTCCCTGACTTCAGGCAGAACCCGCTTAATTTGTTCCAGCTGTATCTAAAAAAGCAAAATCAGTAGTATTCGGCGACAGAAGCCGAAGCGTGTCCACAATGCACCTTCCCACCCTTGGCCCGGTAACACTTGATCCGAACCTGTCACGGGCATTTCAGCTACACAGACTCTGCTCCTACGTTCGTTTAATCGGCCTCATGACCATAAAAAATTTGTCTGTGTATGTAACTTGCCAAAATAAACTGTCAACTCGCATACCCCTACCTGACCTGACCCGAACAAGGGAACCCTCGGCCCGCTTGCAACCTTGTATCCGCGCCATTCACCATTGCAATATAAATGCAATAGCCTTCAACTCTTAATAAATGAGCCATTTAAATCCTTCTTATGCATTAAACGTAATAAAGTTTCATAGGAGCGATTAATCTTAATTAACAATAAAAACCTTAATTCCAGGTGTGCTTTCCTTCCACTTGTCCCCATCACCATCAGCCAGAGAAGCCCGCCTGCAGGCAGCATCCAAGTTGCACACCACACCACCGTACAGCACTGAAGCAGGCCAATCCACCAGCCCATTTTTTGCGCACGAGGCCCACTTATCCAGAACACCACGCCACAAAGACAATTCATGGTGAGATAATGGAGACTCCTAAACCTCCAGTCTCGCACCCATGAGGATGACGTCATTTTCCAGATCTGCCACATTGTAATCTACCATTATTCTGTACCAAGGCACAGCCCAATAAAAACCTAAAAAATGAACATAGTACAGTTCTGATTCAAACAAACAAAACATACATGTAACAAAACATATACTAAACTGACAATTTCATGTCCATCCTACATTCCGTTAAGCTGCATCCATAATGTCGCCCTTGACCTGGCAAAAGGACCTAACTAGACCAAACGGTCGAAATTGAGTTTTCTGCATATTTAGGTTTCTTTCTGTAGTCAGTTTAATCTGGCAAAAGGACGTATCTGTACGAGCTAAAACGAGAAGTTAAAGCCATTTGTCCTTCGGCACTATGTGCAGAAATGGTGATAACTGGTCTTGTAGAGGGACATAAGTCACATAGGTCATTTTGACACACTATGATTTCTACACATAGCGCAATACACATTCTCTGATTTGATATTTGTTATGGCTTGCTTATACTTAAATATTGTACCGGCGTTTTGGTTTACTTATGCGAGCTTTTTCACAACCTATGACGTACCTTATGTAGAAACAACGTGAACCTTGAATACATACCTTTCTTTCCAGAAACTGTTATGTCGCACCATGGTTGTGCGCAAAGTAAGCTTAAATTGATAGAGGTTAATCAAAAAAGGCAGAAGTGAGAGCTACGGCCGTCGGATTTTTTGAAAAAACTGTGCAGTTAGGGCAACCTTTTACAACCGAGTCTCACCCAACACGCCAGAGTGAGATTTCGGCTGCTGCCGAGCCAAAACGTATTAGGGCACCGTCAATCTGCAGACGCAGCACATCATAATAGGCCATAACGCAATTTTAATGCGCTGCCCAGGGAAACCCTAAAAAATAAATAATAAAATCAAATGTACATACGGAAGCACATACCAAATCATAAGGGAACTATGATAACCAACTTACCGGTACAGTCGCACCAGTTCCAGTTGCATTCTGGCCACGTCTACCAACATCACCACTCTGATCTTCCACAGCAGTTGCATCCAGATCAAGTATATACTGTACCAGTCCCCATTCATCCTATAAATGAACCAAGTCCATTCCTTTAATTTCTCCAAATTAACGCTTTATCTCGAATACACGAACGGAAATGTTCCTAGAATCATTTCTTTTTGTTCACAAGAAAACCGTGAAACCTTAACACGGACACACGGATAATTATTAAAATAAATAAGTAAATTCAATTTAAATACTACCGTACCCCAACCATTTACATGGAAAAATCTCTCGGCTTCCCACTAACCGGTACAGGAACATTTTCAAGCTTACCAGCCACTGGCACGGAAACTCTCTTCTACAAAACCACAAAACCAATCCTGTCTTATAATTTTACAATGCAACTACAAGAAACTTTATAGAATCTTTAGAAATAACAGAGGTCATCCAGCAACCAGGGCAGAAACTAACAGAGTTTCTAGGACATTAATAGCAGCTTATTGACAAAGTGCGTGTCTCTACCTGTCAGTCCTTTTCAAACTCCTGTATACGCCCCTTCCTGCAAGTGTTTAACAGAGCTAACCAGGACAACGGAAGCGTCCTCCTATCAGTACCTGTCCCCAAGTTTGCACAGTAGTAGAACACTGCACAAAACTATGCTCACCAATTGGACCGCATCCTCCAGCTCTTTTTCACACCACAATGCCTCCCTGACTTCAGGCAGAATGCTTGCTCCAGCTGTATCTAAGAAGCCAAGGTTGCCATCCTGCATGCTGCATGCAAATGGCACACCACACAATTGAAGGCCACTACATCAGGCAACCTTTTGCAACCGAGTCCCAAACACGCCAGAGTGAGATTTCGGCTGCTGCAGAGCCAGCAGCATATTAGGGCACCGTCAATTTGCAGACGCAGCACATCATAATAGGCCATAACGCAATTTTAATGCACAGGGAAACCCTAAAAATAAATAATAAATTCAAATGTACATACGGAAGCACATACCAAATCATAAGGGATAACTCAAAATATTTAATAGTGCGTTATAGACTAAGCAAAAGCGAAGAGTATGCAAGTTTGCTAGAGCTGGCTTTTTCAATAGGTCAGTGGGAGGTTTATCCTCCCACAAACCGCGCCTCCTTCCTCCCTCCAATAAAGGTCACCCACCAGGATTCGCAACTTTCATCCCCTATAAGTCAACAGTGTCTAGAAAATTTTAATTTAAGAAAGTTTGGTTTAATTCTAAAATGAGAGACCTAATGAAACGAAACTGTCACCTGAATAATTGATTGTTTTATTGTTAATTAGGTACAACGGTATTTACTTGAAATTGCGTATGCATTGGCTCTTTGATTTGGTAATTTAAGAATACAAGTTTGTTAATTTCATTACGCATATATTTTAATGGTCTGTGTTAAAAAATAGAATATACGTGAGAAAAATTTGCAAGAGGAAAATGTGTACACCTTAAATCCTGTAACTTGAAATAAAGCAATACTACTGGAATCTAAACACAGATAAAACTTTAACAGAGAAACCCTACGCCTTATTAATGGAAACATAAACTGAATTGAATGGGGTCAAATTTAATGGACAGGAGCAGGCGATTGTAAGACACATTGCCATGCTATTGTTCTCTCTAAGTACTTGACCTTAATTATAAACATTAGACGAATGGCGCAGACATTCAACGGAGGGGGTATGCTTTTGTAAATAGAAAATACTAAGTATCATTGCGTTTAAATATTTGTTCTGGTTGTATTGCTTGTTGGTGTTGGTGTTAAATATGTTTGTTGGCGTGCTAAAAGTAAATAATATTTTTTACATCTTAAATTTATTCAAAGTTTTAATTTTTTCATTTAAATTCAAAGACTTTGGTTCAGACTTGGGTCAATGTTTACAAACAGACGACAGTTTAAAATTTAGAATAATTTATTAATTAAATAAACACCACACATTTGACATTTTTACATTTTTTATAATTTCCGCTATCTAAAGTGCGACACTTAAATAACTTTGGAAATTGAACGCAATATAATAATAGCGAACATAATAATAGTAATAGGATAGTTAGGCCCTCTCATTTCCTTAATGTGTAACACTTTGAATGAACAGCATTCCTTCTTACAGTTACAAAGACAGCAATTAACGCGTGACCAAGTGTCCCACTTCCGGGGCAGGCGCTGAAGTAGCATAAGTTAAATTTAAGCTGAATTAAATAAACAGTCTCCCTAATGTGTAAGAAATTTGCAAAAAACCTGTTCTTCAAGAGAGTCTAAAATTTAAAGAATGCCAAATGATTCAATACAATAGATAAACTCTGCAACTACAAACGTAGATGTTCGGCAACTATAGAGAAATATAAAGATACCGTTAGAAAAGGTGTCAGGAATAGCAACTCTATTAATGTAAACGGTCACATCTTAACAATAGAGGAAACCACACGCTATAATCTTTTAGCAAATTTAATACTTCCTTCCTAATATGACAACGTTTTGCAAATTTGTGCAATTATGTAACATGGCCTTTTTACAGGTATAATTACCTTAGTCCAGTCTTTAATTGGTCGTCTGCAATTTCATCCGCCATAGTGGGCACTGCTTCTACTACAAGTACGTGTACTATGTACGTGTATGTATATGTACTAATAATAAAAAATAAAATTTGACAATTTAAATGACAAAATTTTCCTTATTTTACTTATAGGCAAAATAGGCATGTTTTGGTTTAAAGATCTGAAAAAATTTGCAAATAAAAACTTATAATTTCGATTTGAAACTAGGCTAAATTTGATACTTTTCACAGTTGACATTGTGTCAAAAGTTTTGAGAAACAATGGAAAAACTTTATTCGCTACGATAAGGTATTGCTGCAGTGTACCAAAATCGTTTCACGTTTAACACATATAGTTTATCTAAGCCCCCTCCTTTCCCTTTTGACTTCTATTGAGAGTTTGAGAATTCCCTTCACGCATTTACAAAAAGAGCAATTTGTGTCCCTTTCCGGTAGTGGGACACTTAGCCACACTTTAATTGCTCTCTTTGTAAACATGAAAGGAATAGCGTTTACACTCATTTGGAAGGAAAGGGAGGGGGCAAGATAAACTATATGTGTATTAAATGTGTTTTGCGCATTACTGCAATAAAGTAGTTAGCCAACACAATTTTCTATTGTTTTTCAAGACTTCTAAAGCACTGTTAACTCTGAAAAGTACAATTTTTGACAAGTTTCATATTGAAAATTATAGGCATTGTCTGCAACTTTTTCTGATTTTACAATCAAAGCGTATTCTTCTTACAAGGAAAATATAAAAGACAATTTTGTGATTTAAATTAGTGAAAATTTTATTTTTAATTACGTATTACTATTTGTACATTATTTTTATTATTTTATAAAAGCTTCATCAATATAAAAATAACAAATATATAATAAACACACTAAAATACTTCTATTTTTGTAACTATTGCCCCCTCTTTCAACATTACAGATGAACCCTTTCCTAATATTTAAGTCTTAAATGTAGGTCAAGTACCCAAAGAGAACAATATGTGTGGCGAAGTGTCTCACAATCCCCCTTTCCCGTTTTTACAGGTACTGGCTGTTGTGCAAATAATTCTTCTACGGTTCTTCTGCAATGTCAGGGTTTATAAAATTTACGTGCTTGTCTTCTGTTTGCTGTGCAGCCAACAATTTAGGATTACGGTTCGTTGGCTTCAATTATTACTACGACATTACTCTACGTTGCGAAGATACCACCACAACGGTTGGAGTTTAAACCGATGTAAGGATGAAAACTTGTTCTTACATTCTACATACATATTACAATATTAACTAATAATTATTAACTAAATAGTCTTGTGGTGCTCAACACATTTAAATTGCACAAGTTTAGAAACACACTGACTACTGTTGGACATAGCTTAGGCAAGATTTGCACATCCATTTGCGTTTTTATGTAATGTTGTAATGTATGGCAATGCAATGTCATCCCGATAAGACGTAAATTGTAGGTTAATTCATTTGTGTTTTCAAATCACTAATACATGATTTTAGGGAGCATCAATCTCGTCTGCAAACAAAATCGCTGCGGTTACTACTGTAGCAACTAGTGCTGGACCTGCTACAGCAGCTGGGCGTGTCAAGATAAAATCTGTCGACCGCACAGCTTCCAGTAGTCCAATCTTTTATTGGTTGTCTGCAATTTCACCTGCCATAGTGGGCACTGCTTCTACTACAAGCACAAGTCTGCCTACAACTACAACTTCAATTCATTTCAATTGTCAAGTGCTAGCACCTTTCCAACTTCAACGCTGCTACATCGTCTACTACAACGCCATTTTAGCTTAGTGTTTCGGCGTCCCGGCCGAACAACTTAGTATTACCCATAGTCACTCAAGCACCTGCATGCACTCCAGTAGCGACTACGTTACGTCCGCTAGAGGCGGTCTTAAAAGAGCTGTGGTATGAAACCATTAAAGTATTATAACGTAGGGTTTAGTATTCATCCTACATTTTATGGGCTACTTGTATTTCACTTATTGAAGTCTTTTAAGTTTGCTTTAAATATCTGCTGTCATATTGTACATTTTTAAATTCGTCAATTAATTTATTTTGTGCAGGCGATGCATTAAGGGAGTAGATGCATTTTTTAGGATGCTGCTGTATTAAGTAATTAAATTAATTATTTATTAAACGTTTTACAGTGCCCGTTGCAGCTTTAATAAATAGCAAAGACAGGTGTAAGGCTTCCTTGTGCTATGTATATAGCCTTACATCAGAAACGTTAATATGTCAAATACGCTCACACTATGCATATTAATATTTACGATTATTTCACATTATATTTCTAAATGCGTTACGATATACAGTCATTCCTTTTTACCTTTTCGTGCTCTTCTACCCTTCTTGAACAATTATATCCTTGGTTTAAAGCTAGCCATACTGCATCTGGTCTTGAGCCAGAGACACTTGTTGCCCAGCCCTCTACTTCCACAGGCATATTTTCTAATCGGACGATTCAAGCGATTATGGATGAAGTTCGGCGGACTGTTGGACGAAAACTTTGCCAGATGGTCCAGTACAGTGTGACTGTAGCAGCCTGAAAACTACAGTAACAAGGATATTGCGTTTATGGACTGCCACTGCCACTACCATTAGATTTCTATTTCTATTTTAGGGTCGCTCATCAACTTTACATCCAAAGAACTACTCGCCTGTGGAAGCATATTTCCTTGAACCAGCGAGGGACATGGGCGCTCGAGTGCTTGCACAGCACGAATACTTTTTCAATCGCCAATGTAGCCAAACCAGAGAGGCTCACAACGTCAATGAAATTGTAGCTGTGGACATGGTTTGCAGGCGAATACTGACATTTGGCGAGATTTTGCGCGACGATTGCAAACCGCAATTCAAGGATTTAACTAATAGAATCAGGAAGACTAAACCTCAGACTGTACCTCACAATATTTTGGAACAATGTACCAAATAATTATTAGGTACCTATTTTCAATGCAGACCTATAATTCGATACTGTGTCAGAATTGCAGACAAATGATTGGTAGATAATATGTAGCGTTTAGCTACTAAACAAAACAACGGTTTTTGTTTTGCTAAAAACCTAATCTTGCTTGCTAAGTAGGCTAACCGGTGTCGATTACCTCTTAAGGTTGTGATTCCGTTTGGGCACATGCTGTTAGTTGACGGCACAAATCAAGATGAAATTTGATGAAACTTTCTAACATAAGTTGTTTTAGCGTTCTAACACTTTCCGCACAACCCCATTTCAAAAATTCGGAACAAGCGATCGGGGCAGGTTTGCCGATTTTTGACAGTTGAGCATCAATTACATAGTCATGACTATATTCACTCGAAAGATCTCGTTGAGCTCTATATGTTTGCTTTTCAAAGTAACTTCTAACGCTTCTCTGTCGTGAGATATAGCCGATTTTCTTATTTTGGAGTTGAAAACTTGTCATTTTTGCAAAAATCAAGTAACCCATAATTTCTTGAGCTTACGCAAGCTTAGTTTATTAAAATTTATAGTAATATAAACTCAAAATTTTTAAAGAAATTGAAGAAAATTGATAAATTTTTAGAAAAAATCTCAAAATTTTGATTGATTTTTTGGAAAAAATAGGAAATTTTAGTAAAAAATTCTGGCGAAGCCGGGAATTTTTTGGAATTTTGGTGCGAATACCTATTTTTCCGGCCATTTCAGCTGACCCCTTGCCCCTGGCGGCGATAGGGTACCTTGCCACCTAGTAAACGTATTTTACGCTTAAATACCCAGGGACTCTTTTTTAGTTGCCCCGATTGCTGCTTTTTAGCTAAAGTGATCGCAAGCCAAAGTTGGAAAAAGTAAGCAAAAACCAGGTTGCGCATACATTTTAGCTAATCTCTCCACAACGAAAAGGGATTTCATGGTAACTAGAGAGGAATTTCATGATAACTAGAGAGGAATTTCATGATAACTAGAAAAAGGACCCCAGCTATTTGATAGACGTATTGAACGATATAACTGAAGCATCTTGAGAAAATTTATTTTAGCCTGCAAAAGCTCTGGAATATTTAATTTGTTCGAAAATGCAAGTATTACTTGATTTCCGGAAACTAGAGTTTGCTTCATTGTGTTCATTAGAAAGAAAAATATTAAGCTTTTGATTATGCATTTTGATATAAAAATAGCTTGACTCCAAGTAATGAAAGAGTAATAAGGATTCAAAGTTGATGTCTCCAAAAGGAACCACCACCTTAGGCTGACAATGGATTTGCAACAAATATCACAACATTAGCGATAAGTTAGCTATAAAAGGTCCAGCATTGGTATTCATAGGTATCCAAATTATCTGTCTAAACACTAAATTTCCCACTTGAACATGTGCATTGTTGTTCACAAATTTCAAGGTAGGGAATACATATTGCGCATCTTTCGCAATGGGGTTTGCTATACTTGCCCATCTAGCTTCAGATTTACTAATAATCATGTTCCATTTCATTCCACAACTCTAGAAGTGGTTTCGTTTCATTCAAAATATCTTCATGTCGAAGACTAAGTATAAAGTTCACCAAAATCATAAGTTTACTTTTTATTTTTACATAAGTTTTTACTTTTAGCAATACTTTCAGCCTGTGACAAATGATTGACTTCATTAAGAAGTATTGATTACCAAGGGGAACCGAAAAATTACCAGGGGGGACCAAGGGGAACCGAAAAATTATTTGTCTTCGATTTTGGTGGAAAGTTGTATTCAGGGGTTTTCGGGGTCACAGAACACGAATCTGAAGTCCGTTTTTCGATTCAGCTTTCCATTAGCTCAGAATAAGCTAAAAAGATAATTACAGTCGGGTGGCGTTTTGATGACGTCATAGATCTTATTAGTGCCTGTCTACAGGAGTAAGCCGAAAAAAAGTAAGAAACCAGAAAACTTCTTAGCATACTAACAACTTATATGCATATTCTTCAAATGACGAGTTAAATTGTCTCTCCTAGTGAACGTCTTATCGCATTCTTGACACTTGAAAATAACCATTATAAACTAAATGAAGCCAGTAAGAGTAGAGCACGCAGAGTAGACGAAACCGTATCGTTCACTGCAAAATGCTTAAAATGAAATATCTTATGATTTTTACTGTTTATGCATTACCAGAATGGAGGCACTCTATTTTGATTGCACACGTTCTTATTATGTGTTATAATATTATTGGTTGTTTTGTCAAATTTAAATAATTTTCTGGTCACGTGACGGATTCTTGTCAAACAAGTTCAGTGTGAGTTGACGATGTGGACCTATTCCCACTTGTGATTGGTTGCTATCATGAAACCAATCAACAATTAGATCTTGGACCGGTAACGGTCAAGCTGTTAAAGAAAAATGTGGTCATTTTATGAAAATGTTTGTGTCGGAGCACGTGTTTCTTAAACACAACTCCAATTCTAACATTCCAATCGTTTCTACTTTTAACACCACCAGCCGCCATAAAATAATCAAGTATATTCGAACTTGTCTTTTAAATCCTGAGGACATTGTCCCTCACAGAATCTATTCGGACTCTATGCAGTAGTATAGAACATTTACTGGCCAGATTGGGTGGACACGGTACGGAGAAGCTAGCTATAAGCTTCAGGTAATTGTGGTGCTTTGCTGTGTTCAGATATTTCACTTATTTGTAGACAGTTCTTTCTAAAGAATTTTTGAATTTTGAATTTGAATTTTTTGAATAAAATAAATGTATTTTTCATAAATAGAGGAAATCAGTTATTTTTTGCAGATCGCATACAAAAATGTTACTGATATGATATTGGAATGGAAGGAAGATGGAATGGAAGGTACGGAATGGAAGATGGAATATTGGACGAATATGTGCATTTGTTGCATTCAGTATTTTATTGTCAACTCAGCGAAATCTACCACTTGAGAGCTCTGCAACGTTTTGTACCTTATTTGTGTGGGGAATGGATTGCTGGAGTCTAAGATATGTGTCATTCTCTCAGATTTACATTGCTCTGGACGGCTGCTTTTTCACTTTGCTCTGGCAATGTCTTTTTCTTGGAAACTTGTTGCACAGATAGCTCGAGACAACTTTTCACTTGCTAGCAGTTCAGCTATGTATGATACATTTATGGAGGCTATGAATGCTGCTTCCGACACTCCTTAGGACATTCCTGATTGTGGAGGAACAGCTGTAACAATCATCAAGCGATGGAAAAATGGAAAAACAATAGAAACATGGCCTATTTCTTATACAGCCAACTCTTACTATGGCTCTGACAGTGAACATGAATGTGATTGTAATTGTAGATAGTAAAATATTGTTATTGATGTGAAAAAGCCCACAAAAAGGGCCTATAGCGACGAAAAAACAAAAAAGAATGAAAACGCCCACCAAAAAGGCTCATATACAGCCCATAAAAACATTAAAAACTGACAAAAGAGGCATATCGCCCACAAAAAGAGGTAAAAACAGCAAAAAAGGGGCTACAGCCCAACAAAAAAGAAGCACTAATGCGCCTGAATGCGTCGCATTCAGAAGGTCCGAAGCCCTTTCATCACATCTGGTGATAACTGCAGACGGGTGCTATTTCTCTTTTTATGAACAGCTGACAGCATAGCTATTAGCTCACTTACATAAAAGGTGCAGTTTTAAAAGGACAGTCAGTTTGTTCCTGTTTTGATTGAGAGCGGTCGGTTACAATGATTTGGTGGTGCTGGTTTGGTACGAATTGTTATGAAGCTGATGTGTTTGTAAGCAGCAAATCAAAATTTTCAACAAGATGGTTGATTTTTCTTATGCTGACTTCTTTGGAACTCCAATGTTGGCTATCTTAGATGTAGACTATTTAGCTGGATTGTGGGAATATGATAATTTCCGTGAAATCTCTGAATGTAAGCATTTGCAACGTTTATCGTTCAACAAGATGTTGTATGAACTGAAATTGATGTTAGGTCATTGTTCTAACAGTTACGCGTCGTCAACTATTTTGCAAAAGGAGGCTGGTTGTCTTTTATCCATTCTCGTTCGTTCCAATACCTGTCTTTGTCAAAATGGAATAACTAATACTGCAGCGCATTCTGTAGTTGTGATTGGGATATTGTTTCTGGTGTATAGCGGTCGTTGTCAACATCTTTAAATCCACATATGAGCATCATTAATTTATGCAAATATATATTTGGTTAATATTGTTATAATTACTTGCTGTAGAAATCTGATGACAAAAAAAGCTGAAAAGGCAATATTAAAAGTCTAAATGTTCATAAACAGGAAACAATTGTACTTGCAAAAGAAACAACATAAAAAGCACGAATGCACCTGAATGATTTCCCATTCAGAAGGTCCGAAGTCCTTTCAATACAACTGGTGATAAATTGCAGACTGGTGCTTTTCAGGGTGATAAATTATGGGTGCTTTTTTAAAGCGTTTTGGGAGTTAGCAAAAAAATACTTGCTGAATTATGGGAGCTGTAGTCTTCATTCAAAAGCATAAACTTAAAGAAATAAAGTGTTATTCCAGACTGAACATTAAAAAATTAAATTTTTTTGAAGCAGATGTTAAAAATTAGTTTTTGAATCAGCTGCCCGAAATTGTAAAGTAATATTAAAAAAATGTAAAAAACTAAATTATTTAAAATGAAAAATTAACATTATAAAAAATTTACGAAAAACATCTGGACCCTTCTGAACCGGCACCAGAGGTCCTGGTTCACCTATTTTTATACTACTATAATGGTGGTATAGGGAGGCCATAATAGCTACGTGTCAACCCCCGTCAACGTCAACGTCAACCCCCCTTGTTGTACATATATAAAACATGAATTTTTCATTTTCTATAATGTTAGGGATTAAAAATGTCAGAAAGCTTAAGAATTAGCCTAAAGCACATGAAGAAAATTCGGCGGTTGCTTGAAAATACCTTATAATTTGTAATGTAATAAATATCTTAAGCCTATACATGAAATGGTTTTTCGACCAAATCTCTGGCTTGAACCAAAACCCTTGACTAACAAGCCTTGATGAAATGTGCAACTACAGTGTATCTGAGTATAAATAAGTATACTCAGATACTCTGAGTATAACTCATAGTGTATATGAGTATAAATAAACTAGGCGAGGTCACCGTTACGATTTGGACGGTGCCATCCCTATTGCAGTCACACATAAAAATATTTTTGGGGCATCTCCATAAGTATTTTCTGTTTTAATTATTCGTTAAATCAATTAATCCTTCTTTTAAAATTGTTTGTTTGCCTGCCACTGCAGTGAAAACGTAACTGTTAAGTTTCCTTGACTAATCAAAACAGAACCAAAATATTCATCCGACCTAACTTAGCGTTTGTACCTGGTAGCAGGAGAGCGTACAAACTTTGTGGCACTTGAATTAATTTGCACTCTGCTTACTAAAATGTTCGCGTTAGCAAAAATGCAAAACAAGTCTTTATTAATCACAATCCATTAAAATTCTGTGTCTGCGACACCCTTTAGAAACAGGCACACAACGTTAAATGATAAACGTGTCTATGCTGCAGTCTGTAGGGATTAGCAGCAAGTTTTGCGACAGTAACGGCGCACCCAGGAGGTATCGCAGGATTCGCCCCAGCCTGCGCACTCGTCCCACTCATCCTCAGCTGTGGCACACGAAGCTCGGGCAAACCCAGAGGAGGAGGGACGTTGAACCCGACGTGGTTGCTGTGGCGCTTTTGTGGTACCAGGTGTGGTTCTTCGCTGCGGTCTTGCGGTCGTCGTGGTGGTCCTTCTTGGTGGCCGCGTGGTTGTGGTAGTTTTGCCTGCAGCTTTGGTTGTGCCTCTATTTCTGTTGCTGTTGTTGTTGTTGTTGTCGCCAGTGGCAAACAGTCGCTCGATGTTGATGATCTCTCGCCCGATCAGAGACGGACCGGGAACCACCTGTGGTTCCTGTTCTGCGGCTTTGTTGACACCAACCGGCTTGATATCCTTTTCTTGGACCACTGCACCGCCAGTCTGTCTTCTAGCGCTGGCACGGTTTTCTGGTTTCTCCTGGCTCTCTGTAAAAGGAAATCAACTAATGTGGAGGGTTTGCACTAGAAGTACTAACTACGTGATTGACAGTAAGATAATATACAGACTGGGAAGAAGAAAAAAGTTAATGTTTAGTTCAAACAGAGTATTTGGTTGGCGTAAAATGAGACACAGTTTCTTTTTGAAGGCATCTGCGTCAGACTTGGGTTATATTTGGGCAAGACAATGAAAATACTTATCGACAAAAAAACCTAGTTGAGCTTACAACTATTCCCTTTTAAATTTCAAACAGTAAATAACCAAAAGTTAAAAATCATAGTAATAAAACAGTCTGGTTGTAAGATGGGTTTAAGCATGCTCTACTACCAATCTGAAAGCCGTGAAATAGTATGTAATCTTTGCTTCCGTTAAATTCTGACTTCGACCTTTTACAGGTCACTTTTAAAAGGAATTCAGATACGACTTTTGAAGTTATTAATCGAATTCGAAGCCACTTTAACATTAAATTAAGCAACGGGGCTTCTCGCGAAGTCACTATTTGTTTATTTTACTGACACGCTGAGTTTGACAGATGGGTTTTACGATATTCAGCTGCAACTGCTTTCAGTCTTTGTTGTTGGAAAATTTACTCCGTCATTTATTACAGCTATGTTTCAGTCGGTGCAGCAGTTTTTTTGAAGTGCTGTAGGAATCCGTTTTATCTTCGTGTTCGCGCATTCACTATGGAGAAAGTTTCGCGAATTTTCAAGTTGTTGATTAATTTAGTTATCCGTATGTTGATCTCAGTTTAGCGAAAAATAGGGTATGCAATAAGAGTGTTTGGTCAATTTAAGTTTTTCAGAAATCGTTTTATACAAAACCATAGTCCATTAATTTGCTTAGATTCTGACTCAACACTACTGATGCCAAGAGTAAATGATAGGAAGAGTACGACACCGCACTCTTCCTTAACGTAAATTAACTGCCAGATGCCAATGCCGAAATCGCGGGAGAGGGCACGGTTAACACAGTTAACCATGTGTGTTTATATGCGTTTGAACTAAAACACATCTGATTCGCTACTCGACTAATGTCAAAATAGTGTGTAAAAGGTGACCCCCGCGATCTGGGGGGAGCTCAGCTTAGCGTTGTTAAGAGTGTGTTTATGTGCGTTTGAACTAAAACACATCTGATTGGCTACTCGACTAACTTATGTCAAAATAGTGTGTAAAAGGTGACCCCCGCGATCTCGGCCGGGGAATCAGCTTAGCGTTGTTAACCGTGTGTTTATATGCGTTTGAACTGAAATGCAGTTGATTGGCTAGTTAGCTACTGCTATTGAAACGCACTGATGAGGATTACGGTAGCTAAGTAGCCAATCAAATGCATTTCAGTTCAATCGCATATAAACACACGCTTATCAAGGAAGGCTAAGCTGAGCCCTCCCCCAGAGATCTCATGGTAAACACATGTTTAACTGGGTTAACCGTGACCCTTTCCAGAGATATCGGCCTATAATGTGCCGAGCATATAGATGCTAGAAAACACTAGGAAGAGTACAGTGTCATACTCATCCTATTAAAATGTCTTGCTTATACTAACTTACTTTCTGTGCTTTCCTCTACTTCTTCGTCTTCGTGACCTTTATCTACTTTGATTCGACTGTTTGGCAACTGCTGAGCCACCCAGTAGCGATCTTCGTCTTCAACAATTGTTACCCTAAAATATTAGAAAATGCTAAAGCTATGCTCATAGTCCAAACTAAACTCAGTACCAAGTACTGAAATTAATTAATTAGTAAGTTTAATTAATTATAGTAAGTAGACTTTAACACCAATGTTAAATATTTGATGAAACTGAAAGTTTAATTCCATTCTAAATGTCTTATGGCAATATATAGATTTCATTATTGTATCCTGAATTTTGAAAAGGTGTCATTCTTCATCTTAGAAAACCGTAACGTTTATCTGCTGAGATTATGAGTGTTTGCACAAATGCTACACATAGTAACAATTTCAAAGCTGTTCCAGAATGAACGGTCAAATTTGATTCCTGATTTCCAAGAAAATCCACTATCTTCCCTCTGTATTTACACATCACCCTCTCAAACATTTATCTAACTCAAATTTTAGGCCTAAGCTTTGCAGGAATAAGCTTAAGCTTACAAGAATTGAACGTCCTTGTCTCCAGAGTACGCTTCCACAGGTCTCCAATAGACTTCAATGGTCCGTTTCTCTCTAGTATCAAGATGAGTAATTGTGTCTCTTTTGTTGACTGCTGAGCAGACCAAATATTTCAGTCCCTGCGACTCCAGTCTATCCTCCAAAATCTCGCCCAGGCGATGCGAAGAGTAGATCTCTCCGTCGTCCTGTACCTGGCGAACTTGGAGCAAAATCCCGGTGAATGGGCCGCCCGACAGTCGCACTGAAATAAACAATTATCCAGGATTTGTTAAGACCCGCTTTGTAATTGCAGCTGATCAGTTTTAAATTTAAATTTTAAACTTTGAATTTTTACTTCTAAGACAATCAGCATCACAATTTTCTTATCCAATTAGGATAAGAGGCGGTAGTCAGGTCGGATAACTAACCCTCTCTCCTCACACTAAGTGGGAAGAGGTGTATTTAAAATTTCCTTATTCTGAAGGTAGCACCAAAACTGCGATGGTGATTTCATAGTTCCAATCGCGAGAAGAGAGACGCCCTTGTGTTTGCGAGCGTGAACTAGCAACAGTGGAGGTTTAAAACGGAAGCGTCGAAGTGCGTCCTGGTGCGCTTGCGACCATGAAGACACGTTTTTCTTTTTGTTTCTTGTCATTACTAACCCTAAGTATTAATGTTAATGTAAGATTATATTTCAGCGGTAGTTAGAACGTCATGCTTTTCTTTTCAACCTTCGCTGGAGTTAGACAATGTTGCCAAGTAATTGTGAAAATTCTTTTTATTAAACACGAAAACGTTTTAATCCTAAGCTCCCTCTTCACTTCAGTAATCCTAAGAAATTTTCAGATTTTAGATCTGGATAAAGGATTTAGCTGCACTATTATCCCCTTGTTCCTTCGAGTTTTTCTAATGCTAAATTGCCCCAAGACTATGTCAAATTAGCTGTTGCTTAATCTACTTCGTTATCCTACTGAAAAATGCTTCATAGAAAATAAGTCTGAGTTTTGCGTGCCAGTACGCTATTAACTAGAACATCACTTTTCCCATTACTTACACACATAGGTTTGCCCCCTTTGGTATTTCTTGACCTGTTTTTCATGCACATCTCCCCGTCGGAAAACTTGGAAAGCATATCGGGAAGCTAAGCTCGAGCTTTGCGGTTGAGCTCCAACTTTGCTCGGATTGGGTGACAGTGAAGTTAGAGCGGCACATTGGGAACCTTTTGGCCAAACTTGGTCGCTCTCAGCTGCAGCAAAGAGCACTGAAATCAGCAATAAATAGCGCATCATGAAAATAGATGTTATTGTGTTTGAACTGTTTCGGAAAATTAAAGTCAGACTTAATTTAAAGGGCACATTTATGTCACATTTATGGTGTGATCGGGGTCATCTTAAAGTCAAAAATCAGATTGAGTTCAACTTTTTTAAAAACTGGTCTTCTCTAAACTAGACTGGATGAAATTGGATGAGTAGGAAATTGTTTTGTTGTTTTAAAGTTTTTGAAAAAAAACATCTAAACAAAAATGTAGCTGAAAACTATCTCGAAGCAAATACCAATCTGTAGACAGACGTAAAGTATTTTGCCAAGTTGCTAAGCTGCTGTTTTCGTGAAAGAAGTAAAAATAGATAAAACAGCGGATAATTGTCGGTATTGACAAACCTTTTTAAGTAGAGACGTTAAGTAGAGACTTCAATTTATGTAGGATTCCATAGCTAGCTCAACTTAATATTAAGGGTTCCCACTGATAAAGCTGTTTATTTCAATTCTACTCCAGCTACTAAACAATTTAGAAAATCGAAATTGCTATTAATTTTGATTTTAACTGGCAGCACTTTCCGCCGTTTCCAGCAGACGTCTTGGAACGTCTTCGGATCAATTATCGCAAATAATGAAACGTTTGCCACCGCTCAAGTAACTATTAATTTGTTCTAGTTTATCCCAACGTTACGAACGTGCTGCTATCAATTTTCGAAATTTCTGACTTGGTTCCATCCGATACGTCAAATTACAAAAGCAATGTTCTGGCTGCGTCGCCAGCTTTTTTAATTAATGTCAATAAACAATTTAAAGAGAGAATATAATGGAAGGCGGTTTCCAGTTTTTTCTTTAGTTCGGCTGGGAAATGGGTTTTGATCTAAGCAAAGAGCTATCTTGCGTGCTTATACCAGCCCTTTATTTCCTGGCGCAACGACGACATTCTAAATATTTTTATCCTTTTTAGGTCAACAAATGGAATTAATTTCCAAAGTGGTTAGGTATTAAATATTAATTTTTCATTCTGTAAAAATCAAAGATTGCTTCGGGGATCGGGGCTGGATTTGCCACCTGTTAATTTAGTTGTATCATAGATCAAACCAATAGTTTTCCTATTGGGATTTGCTAAATGAAACAATTCTTCATTTGAGCAATGCTTCACGTATCGCTGAACGTGGAGTGGCACTCTTTGAGGAAAATTTTAGGCTCTGAATATTGGTTTTAGCATAATTAGTCAGCTTTTCCCTTATACTGTTTTCACGAAGAAACTAAGAAAAATGATAATAGTTTTATTTTATCAAAAGTAAATAAAGATAAAAATATCAAAAGTAAAGATTAGTCAATGTCCAATTATAAATGGATTAGGTATTTACCATCTTCAGGCCTCAGGATTTCCCAGCGGTCAAGGAAAATATGGTTCATAAGTAGTCAGCAAAAAGCACAAAAATTTGATTTTGACTTTGAATTCTCAGTCTCACAAATCTCTTACTACGTCTGAGATGTTTTAAACTTCCTGGTACTGGATTAATAATTTACCAAATGCTGAGTTCTATTTATCATAATTGAAACATGTTCTCACTGTTTCTAGTTTGTTGTATCCGGCGTTCTGAGAACTGAGTTGAACGGTCTACGGGGCAGAGTTCACTGTTGCAAAGAGCACAGCATTCTGGCATTCCACTGGGAGAAAATCTTTGAATTAACGGAAAGAAATGGCACTGCTCCACCTGTGACCTGAAAAAGTTCTTAATGAATTTTTGTATAACTGTTGCTTGAGCGGCTATATTCCCCGAATCTTTCATCTAAATGCAACGTTGACGACGTCGCATTATAGTTTGCTGTAGTGACACTTGTTTCTTCAACATATTCCTGCTCGAATTGTGTTAGACAGAAATTTTTTTATTTGGACTGGACCAGAGTAATACATACAAGATAATAAATATAGGAAAGAAAGATGGCATTACAGCATCTCCAACCCGAAAAATTCGGGCGTGATGTTGAGATCTATACACAACCTTTGGCTAACTAGGGCAACGCTCTACCGATTGAGCCATCCAGGCACAATCAAACCAAGCTTACGTTTGAATTCGTTCGTAGACTGTAGTGATATGTTTATGAATAGGCATAAGGCCTGCCAGAGAAAGCTAGCATTCTTTTGCGTTGACGCTTCCTTATGCACAGAATTTAGGGTCGGACCAATCGGGCTAAAAGCTAAAACCAACGGAATTAAGAGAGGGTCAGCTTTTCATACAGAATTTAGATTAAAGAATTGTCTCGAACTGGGATCGAACCGTGGACCTTCTACTTCAAAGTCAGCACTAAACCACAGGGGCTATCAGCTGAACTCCCGTAACAGGTTCATCAATCTTTCCTACGCCTGCTTAGATTACATTACATCGCTAAATTTCACAATATCACGAAATTGACTTTTGTGTCTTTTGTTTTGCATGGGAGTACAACAAAAGCATAACAAATTTTTGTCATGGATTTTATGTTTTAAATTAATAGTATTAAACAGTCTTTCCACCAGTTAATTCCGTCTAACTTCAGTTTAAAGCTCCCATATGAATTAATCACTACATAATTTATGTATTTGTTTTGCAAAACAGTTTAAAACCGACTAGTTGAATGAAGTGCACTTGCTATCTTCAGGCTATGTCGAAGATTAGCTAATTAATTATTACTTAATTCTGAAATGGCGTTAAACAGGTTTGTTAGTTTAGCAGATGATCTTAGTTGAAGCAGTTGTAGGGGTGGAAACCGTCTTGTGCACAAATGTGACGCAATACTTAGTTTAGTAATTATGGGTTTTGACAGTGATTATCGAAGTTCATATTTCTTCTGCACTTTGTAGGTCCGGATTCAATGTCAACTATGGGATTTTAAGTTTTAAAACTGGGAGTATGCGTTCAATAGTTTGGTAAATCCAACTAACGGACTGGTGTGGTTAATTTTCAATTAATTGACAAATTTAGTTAACCCAATGGTTAACATTAAAGGTTGTGATCAGAACAGCTTGTCCTGACAAGAAAAATGTTGGTCAAACAATATACGTAATAGTAATTTTATTTTCTATTTATTTTTAAATGATCATGCATCTGTGAGGTTCCAGTTTCTCTGAACAACAATATTCTTTGGAATGGAATTTTTCTATGTAATTCATTTTTGTTCGCTTTTTACGGAGACTATTAGGTTCTTCTTTTCTAAAAGCACACGAGAGAAAAAGGTGAAACATTCATTTACTGAAGAACAGATTTTTCTTTTCCCTGAAAAGGATGGCAGAAACGGGACCGAGAAATGACTCAATTTGAGGATCCTAATTGAGTTAGGGATAAATTTACGCCGCCATGCCTCTGAGACAAGGCGGTTGCCATTTTCAGGCCAATATAATGCTAGTACCCTTTTAAGCAGGCTTTCTGGCGGATATTCTTCCATTTGTTTTGAGAGCACGGTTTCTCATGAAACGTTCTTTTGCTCTGTTTTAACAGTTTGGAATACTTTTCTTGAGGTCCGATTCGATCCTCATCTCAGGGAATATTTCGATTAAAAGAGCGGAAGTGTAAAAATTTATCTATGAGTGAAAAGTGTTAGTTATCGAAAATGCCTCATTAGTAGCAAACTTCAATGCAGCTACCTAACTCATTAGCAGCAACGGTAGAATACAAGACCTGTGTCATGTTTGTTTCTGGAACGTTTCTGGAAAATTTTAATCACAACGAAGAATGGACATGATTTCTTTTGTGGAAATCAGACCATAGTCATTTCAAGTATCACTTTGAAATTACAATGTTAAACTGCTGTTAATTTAAGACAAATTTGCTGTTAATTTAAGTATTTTAGTAAGAAAGAAGCAGCTATCCGGAACTTTGCTACTTCCGAAATATTAGCACAAAGTCGTACAGCTATAGACAAAATAAGACAAAATAAGTTGTACTAGAGCTTCTGCCTATAGTTGACAGATTTTGACTGAAGATTAAGATCGCTTTATATTATTTCTAGATAAGTTTTCAGCTGACAAAAACAGGTACGTCGACACATTAACAATGGGTTGGAATTTCCGACTTCGATGTATATTGGCCCTTTCAAAATTCCAAAATTAGGAAAAACTGCTACGTTTTCACATATTAGGCCAAAATTAGTAAAAATAAACATTTTTAGCCATTTTTAAGAAAGTTTTTGTAAATAATTTACCAAATCAACTAACAAAATGTGCAACTTTTGGTGAAAAGTCGCTACGTTTTCCCTTCAAGCAGACAGGAGATACCCTTGTCTCCTCTCGCTGAGGGAGGTGCCCATTGTTTTCTAGATTGTGAGATCTGGCACACCATTGTGTTGGAACGGCCGGGTGCACGGGTCACCGGCTACCAAGACATATTATTCAGTATCTGAAGGCAATCTGAGTTAGAAAGTTGCAAAATATTTATATTATTTTTTAACAAAGACAGTATTTGCGTTAGACCGTCGGCTGAACGGCCGTTCCAAAACACTACTGCACACCCATTCCCCCACGTTATCCTATCGCTAGCTCGTTAGCAAATTAAAATTTAATAATTGTCTTCTGAGCTTGTTCACCTGCTGAAAATTTATGCTTACAGAACAAATAGGAGCAAGCATCAAAAGCTAGATTAATTGACTAGTAACGGTAATTAGTTATTTTAGCTCTCTGGAAAAGCTCCCATATGCATGTGCATGCAACCTTTTGTTCGCTTTTAATCCATACTTTAGCGGTTCCCCAATCTTATAATCTTATGCTGAACGATTTAGCTTTGCGCTTATCAAAAATGCAGCACCAAAACGGTCAAGGTCAAATTAGCCCAGTTTTTCATGCCCTCTTAACTTTTGGCTTATCAGATATGCGCTGAACCAAGCCCTCAATCCTATGAGAAATCATTGTTTCAAAAGGGCAGGCAACAGTCCGCCCTTCTTCTATATTTCATCAATTTTTCCTTCTCTCCCCCAGCATCTGGCTTTGGGAAAAACAGCTATTTAGCTTTTTCATGTCAGCTAGCTCAGGTTAAGCCTTGTGTCGCTGTGGCTGTTCCAAGGCGTCTAGAATAATGAGCCTGGTTTGATGCAAAGACACGGGCAGGTTTAGGTTACACTCAACTGTGTGCTTCAAATCTGGTTTTGATTTGATGCAAAGCTCTTGTTTTCTGCTCACTCGGGAGAGATTAGCTGATTGTGATTTGTGATTGATTGGCTGGCTTAAAGTTAGCATATACCTAATAAGCTCTGCGAGCCTACTTTCATTTGTAACTTCAGTTATCTGCTTCTTGTTTGTTAACAGATATGTCAGGTGGCGGTGATTTCTAATGACATCATCGAGTGGACACGGGTTTTCCGCCCTTATGTTTCCTTCTCCGGCAAGAAAGAGTACATAATGATAAGAGTATGACACTAGGCATTCTCTCTGTCATCAGAGCAAAGACTGCTCTTCCCGCTATTGCCCAACTTCCATAAACGAACTCCTCAAACCGTTTCGCTTCCACGATAGACGAGTAGACCTCACACTCGAATAAAGGCTCAATTTGTGGGAACGGAATCAGGAAAGCTCAGAAGGCTAACATTACTCCCAATTAATAAAATACTTTTCATTTTTTCAGGTTTCCGTTAGATTATATTTCACGGTATGATTTAAGACAGTAACATTGAATAGGTTTTGGCACGAATTTTGTACAGACAAATGTAAATGACAATCTCCTACTCAGGAAACTTTTTCAAACTTTTGGCTCGATGGAAGGGCAGTTTATGGAAGGCTGTCTACTTGGAACTTGTCCTATTCCTGTTTATGTATTTTCTGATATCAATTGTTTATCGATATGCCTTAGTTGATCACAAGGAGCTTCAGACTACCTTTGAAAATGTGGCCATCACTTTCGACGAGTACACTGAACGGATACCCATAACCTTCCTTCTGGGTTTCTATATCGCCGCTGTGGTTAAGCGGTGGTGGGAACAGTTTCAGTTTGTGGCCTGGCCCGACGACTGCCTGTCGTTTGTTTGCCTGATAATACCAGGAATTGATCCGGATAGTATTCAGAAGCGGCGAACTATTGCTCGGTAGGGACAATAGTTAGAATAAAAAATGTTAAAAGCAGAAACGGTGACGACAGTATTTTGAAAAGTGATAAGTGTGATGGATGCTGGTCTGATAATAGAAAAACAAAATCTGATCATTTGTATGTCAGAACGGAAAAGACTAAAGCATGAAGTACCTAGTTGTTTTTGAGCAATTTCCATTGATGCAAAAACCTTT